>CABFOV010000294.1:178213-213730 GCA_902141375.1 Timema poppense
AATAAAATAGCCCTTTCTTTTGAGCAAGTGAATGTTTACAAAATATCTAGTTGTAAACAATATTTAAATAACGTCACGTTTCTGAAAAGGTTTGTTAATTGAAAGGGAGTAAAGGGGTTTGAGTGTGTTGTGAAAAGAGGGGGGGAGGGGGGGGGCAGAATTGTTGGTAACTGAACTGTTGTTTTTTGACCATCATGAGAACTGCAATTATAGTAGCCCCGTAGCTTCTTTGGCGCTGACTGACAGCTCACAGCTGACTTCTGACAGTCAACATTTAGGTATATACCTAAATGTTGACTGTCAGAAGTGACAGCTGCTAAACACATGTTTTTGCAGATCATATGGTTCAGCGTAGGGATACATAATTTGGTCTGATAACTTTTCAAAGCTGTCAGTCAGCACCAAAGAAGCCACGAGGCTACTGTAGCACTCCCCAGTGGTCCAAGGATTCAACCTGGCCCGAGGAACGCAGATAAACTCTCTCAAAGCTGAGTATCTGGTGGTATACCTTGTTTGTGACCTGGGGAAGATCCACACCTAGCACACATAATTCACTAAATGTTATTGTTTCGTTGTAAAAACACTCTCGCGTCCGGTTTAATAGAAACATGGTGTTGTAACAAACATTCCAGAAAGCTTCACCAACACTTTCAGTCATTGTGTAAACAACCTTGACATATGTTAGAGGAGAAGCTTCCAAAACTATGTTAAATACATCTATTTCACAATAATTATTTTTGGTAGAAGGCAAGGCCGAAGCCAGCCAATGATTTCAGGGGGAGGGAGGGGTTGGTGCCCACCCCCCCACCCCCCGAGTTCTGAAAGCTAGAAAACATTCTAAATGATAAACAGTTTTAGAAGCTCTCTGAAGTGGTTTTTTTTTTCATGGTAAAATAACCCCCAATCTGCCGAAGTCTAGGAAGATTAATAAATATTTAACACCTCTAGAAGCTCTCTGAAGTGCTTTTTATGGTAACACAGCCCCTTAATTTGTATTTGTATCTTAATTTCGATATTGTTTGAACCATAAATAAAGCCATATATATTTTGTTCATAAGATTTCGTGGGTGGTTTGAACCACCAAAGCCCCCCCTACCCTCCCCGGCTACGGCCGTGGTAGAAGGTCCACAACTTTGTTATATTTAATTTTTCTCGCCCACTTGAAGAGATAAATGTCTGCGTTTCATGACCTCTTGAAACCGAAAAAAGGGTTTTCACAATACCATCTGTATTTCGGCCTAGATCTTAAAACATTTTACTCTTCGAGCTGAAACTTTCTATCTAGGGTTTTTATAGGGTTCTCTCAAAGTGTTTTTTAAATTAGTTATCTAACCTTAAAATTACGGGTAGTTTGTTGAAAGGCAAAGAATAGAAAGAAAAAAAATCTTTTGTTTGAATCCGGTTTAACGATTTTATCCAGGTATTGTTTATCATTAAAAATAAAATAGTTACTCCCATTTTCACATGTAAATTATTTAAGGGTACTTTATATCAGTAGTAATTTTTAATTTTGTTCATATCTCCGAAACTATTTGCGATAAGAAACAACTTCCTAATTATTGTAAAGTTATGGTACTAATAGGATATAAATTAAAATCTTTTATTTGAAATATATTTATATAAAAACCAAAAGTTTCTGAGCTATAATCAAATAGATATATATTTTTTATGGAGCTCTTTGACAATTTGATGGACAGATAATGTTCCTCGTTTCTCACTGTTTCTGTAACAGTGTATATTATTTCATATATGCCCTTTAGTGGAGTGTTTATCTAACAGTGCATATTATTTTGTTTCACAAACCTTAAGAGTTTTTAGTTAATGTCTCTATATTAGTATAAAAAGATATAAAGAGTCTATGCGGTTCACCGTACTATTGTATTTATAACTATATTTTTATAGTAGTGTAGTAGTATTTTAGTAGGAATAAACTTTTAGTGAGCTAAGGAAGGATCCCGGGTCCGATTTCTGGAAAGCCGAAAATATTATGTTTGGTGAAATGTGGGGTTTTCCCTTTTTTTACGGCGATGTATTAAATATGTATTTTAAACACATAAATATGTTTATATTTATTCTCTTATATATCTAATTTTTTTCTCTCTCCGTATTTATTTCTACTTAATATTCACATAATATGTACTAAAAATATCTAAGAATCTATGTGTTTACTATTTTAATCTTTTTGTAGACATATAGTATATGTTTAGTTATTATATTAAGAATCGATCAGAATAACTGTCTGCCTCTGTGGTCTAGTGTTGAGTCTTTGGCCATATATCCGGATGTCCCGAGTTCGATATCCGGCACTTATCTGGGAAGCAGTGGGTTTGGGACGGGGTCAACTCGGCTTCACGATGTCGTAATATTTGTACGTACAATTACTAGTTACTCAAATAATGAATCTAATATTATTATCTTTTAAGATTATAGGAACTCGCTTTGGTGGCCCGCATGCTCTAAGGCATCTCTCGCACAATAGACTGGACTGCCAAATGACGGGGAGATCAAGGTTCGAATCTTAGTCAGATGTATTGAGGATGTTTCTTTCTTAATATGTTTTCTATTCTACCTCATCCTGATTCATCATTCCTTATCCCTAACACGTTAACGTAATTAAAACATACGCGTGCATCCCAAACGTGTGAAATGGGGTGAATAATAATGGCGCGTCTGGGCTACTTCAATCTGTAGCTCAGTTTGTGGAAATATCAGCCAGTAACTGATGTACTGTTGCCCAGTGGATGCACGAATGTACTAACGGTACATCCTTTTATTGAAGGCTCCGTCCATGTATCTATGAGATGAGAGGATGATGAAAGTTATTATGATGGGGTGGAGCAAATGAAAATCTCAACCTAACTTAATCCTAATCAACCAAACACTTGGTGACCGTGGGAATTATTCCCCTTTCGATAAAAAAAAAATCTTCCTGTACCAGCCGGGAATCGAGTCCGGGACCTATAGGTCAGCAGCTAGGGGCTTTGACCACTATATCACGATAGTAATAATATTAATAAATCGAGGTATTTGAAAGGCCCCTCTATCCCCGTTTAAAAATGGTCGTACTGCTTCGTCGAACGTACGTTATTATTATTATTATTATTATTATTAGCACCGCGTCTTACTACCCGTTCGGGTTATACGCACTTATGCTAATGTGTAATGGTAGGGTGATTGTGAGATGAAATGGAGGACCTACAGTTTAACGTGGGATCCGAACCACGGTGGAGGCCTGGCATTCCTCACATTCACAAGTTGTGATTAATACACGTCTTGTCAGAGGTGAAGGAAGGGTTTGGTAATCAGGTAAATCTGTGCCGGGACCGAGGATTGAACCCCGGACCCTCAACACAGAAGTCCGACACCTTACCCCTAGACCGCCAGGTCACCGGAACGTTCGTTAATACCGAGGACGGAATCCAACGTACTCGGTCGGAATGTTTTAATTGGGTTCTAGTTTGCGCGTTGAACTCAGGTTCATTAGAGATTATTGACCGCGAATTATTTGTGACAGTGCACTTCTTCACGTCAGTCATTTTATGCACCAAAAAAGTCTTACAAAGCCAATATGTTTGTCCACCTCAACCATTTTACTAACCAAATCCTTTTTTACTTTGATTTAATTTGTAAAGTTTAGTTTACAACACCTTAACCGCCCCCTTTTCTCCCCCTCCCCCCCCCATCATATTGTTTTATATTTCTTTAAGAAGTTGACCTACATACTGTAACTAAGTTTATAGCACGTCAGCTGTTTTTTTTAAGTTTTCACAATATTGTAAATAATAAATTGTCATAGACCTGAAGCAACGTGTTTGAATAGTTTAGCCCGAACACCGACTGACTAGGCAAATTTCTCACACGAAAACTATAAAGTGACAGTTGAAGAATTCATTCCTAGGCGTAGTAATACATGAAATAAGATCTTTGTAACAGTTTTAACCTGAGGATAAGAATAAATAAATATTGAGCTGACAAATTTGAAACAAATGAGTATTTATCATAAGGATCTTCCCCCCACCTCCTCCTATAAATAAATACTTTTTTTACACGCTTCGGTGGCCGAATGGTCCAAGGCGTCACTCTTGTGTGTTAGACTGGCCTGCTGATGATGGGGAGAATGGGGTTCGAATCCTAATTGGGTCTAATGAGGTTGGCATTTCATAAATGGTTCACCACTCTCTTTCCACGCAGATGCGGGTAGATCACCTATAAAATACTTCTTTCCTCATCCTTACACGCTTAGAGTAATTATCATTTATGTGAACAGGTGGTAAGGCTCGATGATAAAAAAAAAAGTGTGCAAATTTTTTGTTACGTTACGTATTATTATTATTATTATTATTATTAGCACCGCGTCTTACTACCCGTTCGGGCTATACACACTTACGCTAATGTGTAATGGTAGGGTGATTGTGAGATGAAATGGAGGACCTACAGTTTAACGTGGGATCCGAACCACGGTGGAGGTCTGGTTACGTATTGTAACCTCCTTATATCTTATGTAACAGAAAATTGGCGTGGAAATTAATTGCGATGGGTACTAGTTTAATAAACCTTTATATTTATTTATATTGGAATCGCGGTACGAAGGTAGGCTTATAGCATTTACATTAACTTATTCATTTGAGGTATTTAACGCGCACTTTCTGAACCGAACTAATTACATCAGCACACGAGAATTTCTATGAGTAAGAGCGAAAGACCATACCAATTTTGCCGGCAAAGGTGTTTTTCACATACCACCCGGGGCTCTTTAACATGCCACAATCGAAATGGGGACCAACGGATTTACGTTTTATCCGAAGGAAGTTGTGCTACGGATATTTATCGTTCAAGAAAAATTCGATGACCCTTGCTGGGTTTGAACCCATAAATATCGGGTCCTTATAACATTAAAAAATTATATGTTTGCTCTCAATACTGCCAAAATATATATATTTTTTAATCAGCGTGCCTTACTACCCGCTTTGGTCATACATACTAAGTACGCCAGTGTGTTAAAGATTAGGAAGGTTTAAATTCAGATGTAGTGTACCTGCATTTACGGGAAAGGAGGGTGTAAGACCACCCAATATAGATAAACTACCCAATAATACACCTAGCCGGAATTCAAAACCCCGATCTCGAAATCATCGGCAATACAGTCTATTATAAGAGTGACACCTTAGACCATTCGACCATTAAAGCGTGTCAAATATGATTATATTTTTAAATTATTTCATCGATTTTTATCTGAACTGGTAAAGTGATGGCTATAGAACATAAATGAGCCTTTGATGATATAAAATTGTCTTTATTAACTTGTATATAGTTAGTAATGAAAGTACGATATTTTTAATTATTAATATAATATTTTGGCCTTCGGGTTTAAATATGTCTGGATTTATACATCGAGAAAGTTAGTTTGCTTATACAATTTTATCAACAGCTCATGAATATTAATTAGTAGTTAATCTGTACAGTTTAATTAATGTATCATTATTTTTAACACATCTGATTTGTTTTATGACAATAACGCCATTATATATTGACTATATAGCATAATTATTAATAAATGAAGTTCACACTTTAAACGCAGAATATTGTTAATTATTTAAAACAAATTAACATGACAATCCTAATATTTAATAATAATCACCAGAGTAGCATGTCTGAGTAAAATCACTCGATTATCAAACCACAATTTCTATATAACTTACTAACATTTATTTGGTTTACAAAATGTTTAGACCTTTAATACTTACATTAGGTACGGTATTTATCTATCTATATATATCTATCTATCTACCTATCTATCTCTATCTATCTACCTATATACATATAACTTCCTAATGTGTGCGTGTGTTTTTAAACATCCTCCAGAAGCCCCTAACTCTGGGATTTTCAAACGGTGTTTCGCGGCACTTAAGGGTGCCGCTAGATCTGCCAGAGAGAGGTGCCGCATGATTTTTAGAAGAAGAAATATTAGCCCAAAATAATGAAAATAAAGAAACTGAAGAAAGTGTAGTTTTTTTTTTGGAAAGGTATAACAGCAAAGAAGAGCTAATATACAGTAAGACATCCAGTATTACTTAGACAAGAGAGTTTGATGAAGATAATTATAGAAGGAGAGATTAAAATGGGAGACCAAGAATGGAGTATATGAATCATAAAACGGTAGAAGAAAGTGCAAAGGTGAAAAAAATAATTAACCCAGGATTGTCAAAAGTGCAGAGCTGCTGTCAACCAATTTCAAGATTGATGACCTAATGATGATGATATTTAAATTATTATTATTAGCACCACGTCTTACTACCCGTTCGGGTTATACGCACTTACGCTAATGTGTAATGGTAGGGTGATAGTGAGATGAAATGGAGGACCTACAGTTTAACGTGGGATCCGAACCACGGTGGAGGCCTGGCATTCCCCACATTCACAAGATGTGATTAATACACATCTTGTCAGAGGTGAAGGAAGGGTTTGGTAATCAGATAAATCTGTGCCGGGACCGAGGATTGAACCCCGGCCGCCAGTATAGAAATTGTAGTGGGGTTAATATGATCAAAATTGGGAATTTCTGCTAATGTAAAGTACTCTTAAAGTAATTTACATGTGAAAATGAGTATAGCCCTTTTGTTTGTATTATTAAACAATATCTGGATACAAGATTTAATCGATTTTTTTTGCCCTAAAGTAAACTACCCATAATTTTAGCATTAGATATCTAATTCAAAAAAATCTTTGTGGGAGCCCTTATGAAAACCCTAGATACAAAGTTTTATAAAAGTGACCAGTGATTAAAAAAAATAAAATACAAATTTAAGTCAAATTGTGGTGCTATATTGGGGAGGGGGGTTTCTCAACTTAAGAAATTATTTATGTCCCTCTCCTCTCGATTGGAATAAACTTGCAGCGCATTAGATTTATTTCACTCCCGTTTGATATTATCAAATTTTAATATGAAATGTATATGAATGTATCAAACTCCAAATAGCTTCTGTAGGCATTCGATTTTCAAAATATGACAGGGAAGGGAAACACCAAATAAAAATAATACAGTTATTTTTTTTTTTTAAAAAAGCGAAGAATATTCTAAATAGCTTCCAGACGCATAAAATCATTACATTTTCCAGGAAAGAAAATTCCAAATAACATCTTAGCGCATAAAATTTTCCAAAATTTGCTGAAAGAGGCCTACTCTAAATATCTTCTGGATACATCAAATTTAAAAAAAATCAAGGTAATGATCATTCCAAATAGCTTCTAGATGCATCCAGCTTTCAAATATTTGCAGTAAGAAGACCACTTCAAATAGATTTGATAAGAGACACATAATTTTCCAAAATTTCCCGGACAAAACTACCCAAAATCCCTTAAAGAGATATTAAACATTTTAAAAACATTTATGAAAAAAGACCACTACAAATAGCCAAAAGATAAGTATACAAAAATTAGGTTAACCCAAAAGATCTTTTGGGATATTTCTATTTTCAAACATTTTCATAGGGTCCCCAAACCTCTATCTTTAGCTTTGGGGCCAAAGCTCCTCAAAACTTCTTTTTAGTTGCTAAACTAATTTACACCCCCCCCCCCCCCCCCTTTTCCCCNCCTTTTCACCACACCTCTAGACAAATAAGGTTTCGCCACCCCTGAGGTTGAGTAAAACCAAGCAAAGGGGGTTCGTGCTCCGCCCCTGGTACCGGTCCCAATTTGAGCACCTAATCAGGCCTGGTTGCCAGATGGGTTGATTTTGGTTGGTAGAGCAGTTTAGAAAATGCAAACATATTTCTTTGAGGTAAAATTTTGATAGCATTTTAATATATTATTTGTGTTATTTGATACGTATTGATAATATTCATCAAAAGTGATAGCTGCAAATCACATGACCTGACGTATGAATTTATTAAAATTGTATGTTAAAGCAATAACAATTGTACAGATAGAATCACAATGTTTTAGTTGAATTTGAAACCGGTTATAAGTTATAAAACACACGCTAATAGTCTAATAATTCAAATATTTAGATAGGTCTACATGTATTAAATGTCACAATAAAATATTTGTAATCGACTGATCAAATAATTCCGATTAAGAAATCGACATGTATTTCGAAAGGTCTACAGTGTTTGTCAAAACGATTAAGTTGTTTGAGAAAAGTAATATAAATTAATAGTTTAAGACAATCGTACATACATTGTCATATATTATATTATATTATAGTTTATGACAAAATTTTCAAAAATTATTTATCATAAACTATCCCTTTCTGCCTAAAAAAATATAACATTATTATTATTATTATTAGCACCACGTCTTACTACCCGTTCTGGTTATACGCACTTACGCTAATATGTGATGGTAGAGTGATTGTGAGATGAAATGGAGGACCTACAGTTTAACGTGGAATCCGAACCACGGTGGAGGTCCTGATATTCCCCACATTCACAAGATGTCTTGTCAGAGGTGAAGGAAGGGTTTGGTAATCAGAAAAATCTGTGCCGGGACCTAGGATTAGAACCCCGGACCCCAGCACAGAAGTCCGACACCCTACCTCTAGACCGTCAGGTCACCAACTAAAACATTATTCTTATAATCATAAATGCATAGAGTTTAGACTAAATTACTTTAGACATTTTGATAAAATGTGATTTTTTCAAACTATCAAACATCAGTAAACTACAATAATATACATACATTAGTTAAGTTTACTGATGTTTGAGATTATAATATATATATATAAAATGTTATTGATATATATATAATATTATTGATATATATATATAATATTATTGATATATACATATATATATATATAATATTATTGATATATATATATATATATTTGAAAAATGAAACATAAAATATTTTTATTAAAAACGTTAGAGTCCTTTTTCAATAAAAAGATAAATAAAAACAAATCAAAATTAAACTATAGTACCCTAAGCCCTTTACTTCGAAAAAAAATAAAGAAAATATACAGTGTTATTTGTCATGTCAAAAACTTTATTGAAATTCATTTTAAAATAAAATCGTTAAAGGCATTTTCTAAAAAAATTCTAACTAAAAAAAATCAGTCTTCAATACAGGTCCTTTAAATTGAGGGTTATAATCAGAATTTTAAAAAATTTAAAATTAAATTTGAACAAAATTTATCAAACAGTTTTTACTGTGGCTTCAGGGTCAGACAGACAGACAGGACAAACGAACATGGGAACATACATAATTATAAAATTAACATTTTTAATTATCTAGATTGATCATAATCTTGAGGTGAACACTTTTCATGATCACACTATTTTCTCTAGAGATTTAATATTATAAAACCATTTGTAAAAATTAGTGATAGGACGCTCAAATTCTCGATATTTCGAATCCATCGAATACTATGGTATTCAATATCTTTCAAGTTTTATAAATATCTAAAAAATTATCTCTAATACAATTTTATGAATAGCTTGACTTTAAATAACAATTTTAAACAATTTGATAAAAGGAATTATATATAATAATTATGTAGTCGTAATAACAATAAAATCACAAAAAAAAGAGGACAAAATTGTATTAATAAATTAAATTTTAAATATTTTCACTTCAACTAAAGCTGTACATTTTTAAAGATTAAAGAATTTGAATTTGGATTAGAGATTCGAAAAAATTCGAAATTTGAAAATTTTAAGATTCGGATTCGAGAAGTATAAGATTCAATCCATCTTTAGTAAGAACATAAAAAAAAACCTTACCTATGTTATGATGAACGCGAACAAATTCCTTCTAGTTACGCGAACGATTGAAATCTTCAACTGTTCAATTCCTACCGAAAAAAAGGAATTTTTAAAAAAAGAAGTAGATCTGTTCTAGATTGACCGTCGCCACAGTTGACAGGGAGACATCACGCCGACAAATGTGCCGAACAAATGAAGGAGGACAAGAGGCGCATGCATACCAGCGCTTCGCTTGCCTCATTCTACGGTAGCACCCTCAAGTACTTTGATGACATTTTTTAGCTGACGCTCATCAAAAAAAACATTTTGTAGTTTAAACGCTTCTTTTGAAATGCTCGATGTAGATTGGTCAATTCGTTGTCCCTCTATTGACGTGCTCACGGGAAGCGACACCGCTTTCTCAAGGCCAATGGGAGAGCTGGAATTAATTCGTGTTTGTAATTATAATATATATATTTTTTTTGGCACCCTGTCTTACAACCCATTCCTGTTGGACGCTAATGTACCAATTATGCTAATGTTTTTAGGGCGAGTAAGGTTTGCATTTAGAAGTAGCTTACTCACATTTGAGTATAGATGTAGTGGTGGACCATTTAGGGGGGGGGAAAAACACATTCACTACATACACCCGGGATTTGAACCCCGATATATCTGTCATCGGTAGTCTCTTTGTTGCAGGAGTGACGCTGTAGAGAATGTGGCCAATTTTTTACTTTCTCATGAAGAGAAAGCTTTTTGTAAACGACCCGCCTCGGTGGCGTAGTTGGCTAACGCGCTTGTCGTGTTGAGCTCGACTGCTGAGGACGGGGAGATCGAGGTTCGAATCTCGGTCGGGTGAACTGGGGGAGGTTTTTCCTAAATGGTTTTCCACTCTCCCTCCACGCAAATGCGGGTTCACTTCCTCCAATTCAACCTTCCCAATTCCTAATCCATTAGCTTAATTAGTACTTACAGCGTATAACCCGAACGGGCACTAAGACGCGGTGCTAAATATTGATTATTAATTTTTTGTAATTGTAAACATTTCTAACCTGAGATATTAATGGATATTTTCACCTTATATGTATCCATTTGCCCACGAACTCAAAACAAGTTTTTTTACAATTATATATACCCCTGTGTTTTTCTGTCTCCATGATTTGTTTGTAACTGTTTGTCTGTCAGCTTGAATGTATATCTGTTTCCCCCTCTGTTTGTCTGTCCCCATGTATGTATATGTCTCTGATTATATGTTTGTCCCTCGATTTGTCTATACCCATGTATATATATGCCTTTGTTTGTTTGTCATCATCTTTGTCTGTTTGTCCCTCTGTTTGTCTATCCCCATGTATGTATGTATATTCCTTTGTTTGTTTGTCACCATGTATGTCTGTTTGTCTATCCCCATGTATGTATGTATATTCCTTTGTTTGTTTGTCACCATGTCTGTCTGTTTGTCTATCCCCATGTAATGTATGTATATTCCTTTGTTTGTTTGTCACCATATCTATTTGTCCCTCTCTTGGTTTGTCCCCATGTATGTTTATCTGTAGGTTTACCAAGACCAACAACCGGATCTCGTTTAATCTTGATATTTAGATGTAATATGTCCATACCTTGAGACTAAATTGAGATTCAATTCCAACTCTAAAACTAACAGTGGTTTGTTAAGGTGACCTGGCGGTCTAGGGGTAAGGTGTCAGACTTCTATGCTGGCGGCCGGAGTTCAATCCTCGGTCCCGGCACAGATATATCTGATTACCAAACCCTTCCTTCACCTCTGACAAGACATCTTGTGAATGTGAGGAATGCCAGGCCTCCACTGTGGTTCGGATTCCACGTTAAACTGTAGGTCCTTCATTTCATCTCACAATCACCCTACCATTACACATTAGCGTAAGTGCGTATAACCCGAACGGGTAGTAAGACGCGGTGCTAATAATAATAATAAACAGTGGTTTATTAAAAAACATCGCTTAAACGATTATGCTCAAAAATAAATAATTGGGGAAGCTTTTTCTTACATGAAAGTGACACTTTGTATTTGTTTATTGATTAGTTCTCTTAGGATAATTTCCTTTCAACTTATTTTTAAACACTTTCTTTAAAAAAAAATAACTGATCTGTTAAAAATTGGCATGTGGGTGGCTAGTGAATTTTTAATGATAAATAGCATGTTTTACTTGTTTATTCAGATGAGGGTAGTTTACTAAAAATACAGTTTTTAAAATTTTTGTTCTAAACTATAGGATACAGTACCTAGTATAGATAATAACAACATCTGTGTTGTAATATTTATTTCAAAAAGAGTTGGTAGTTATTTTAGGCTAATTAACATTATTTATGCATCTAGTTAAATTAAGTTAGTGCTGCTATCTGTTATGCAATCATGATAGCTTTATATTTCACTTTAGATTATGGTTAACAAAGGTCTCTGTGATATGAAAATTATTTAAAAAAAAAAGTGACTGGGTTTCTCATGGAATTTGAGATATAAAAGTTATTGTCCTGGAAAATGTGTTGTAGTATGACTTTCCTCCTTTTTTTTTTAGCTTGTATCCTTCATTTGAAGATTTTTTTTCCTTCCCCTTCTTAAAGTTTGTTTCTACCAGAAAGTGACTGTTCCTGTGTAACGTCGCTTCTCGCGAGAGCACTTCAGTAGAACTGTTTCACACGAGCACAGTAGTTGCGCCATGCGAACGGGTACTACCTTGTGGGAGTATCAGAGGTGCAGGATACCTTGCACGCGCCGTCTGCTGTGTCAGCTCTTTTGTCACACACGTGTGTGTGTGTGTGTGTGTGTGAACTAGTAGCTGTTACGGATCCCTAAACTCATCGCAAAGGGTTAGAAAACTAATTAATTACACCCGAAAATTAATTCAAAATAAATTAAGATCGTCAAATGAAAGGAGCTCATTTGACGGCTCAAGTTACTCAATCCAATTTCCCATTCAAACATACGCCAAGCTCAGTGTCTCCTGAAACTGTCACCTTTGACAGAAAATGTCAAACTAAACAACTGTCAAGATATATATTTTGCTTAATGTTGGCCCCTCTGCTCCACATATGATTTGTTTTATATAGGGCCTTTATCTTCTTCGAGGCTTTTCTCATGGCTATATTTATATATGATAGATTGGTATATGGTAGCGCCCTATTATATATATGATAGATTGGTATATGGTAGCGCCCTATTATATATATGATAGATTGGTATATGGTAGCGCCCTATTATATATATATATATGATAGATTGGTATATGGTAGCGCCCTATTATATATATATGATAGATTGGTATATGGTAGCGCCCTATTATATTTATGATAGATTGGTATATGGTAGCGCCCTATTTTATATATATATATGATAGATTGGTATATGGTAGCGCCCTAATATATATATATATATATGATAGATTGGAATATGGTAGCGCCCTATTATATATATATATATATATATGATAGATTGGTATATGGTAGCGCTCTATTATATATATATGATAGATTGGTATATGGTAGCGCCCTATTATATTTATGATAGATTGGTATATGGTAGCGCCCTATTTTTTATATATATATGATAGATTGGTATATGGTAGCGCCCTATTATATATATATGATAGATTGGTATATGGTAGCGCCCTTATATATATATGATAGATTGGTATATGGTAGCGCCCTATTATATATATGATAGATTGGTATATGGTAGCGCCCTATTATATATATATGATAGATTGGTATATGGTAGCGCCCTTATATATATATGATAGATTGGTATATGGTAGCGCCCTATTATATATATGATAGATTGGTATATGGTAGCGCCCTATTATATATATATGATAGATTGGAATATGGTAGCGCCCTATTATATATATATGATAGATTGGTATATGGTAGCGCCCTATTATATATATGATAGATTGGTATATGGTAGCGCCCTATTATATGTATATATATGATAGATTGGTATATGGTAGCGCCCTAATATATATATATATATATATATGATAGATTGGTATATGGTAGCGCCCTATTTTTTTTATATATATATATATATCCAAGTTGAACGCAAATCCCAAAAACCGTCTATGGATGGATTTTTTGCTCAATCGTGGGATTGGACGTTTAAAAGGACTAAGGCCTGAAGTTATATTCAATTTCAGGCTTTGGCCGTCTCCGAAGAGCTAAACCTGGGATTGTGCAGTTACTAAACGACCAAAGTTGAAAATATAGTCATCAAATTAGGTGAGATAGGCTTAAAAAACAAACAAAATTTGCTCAGGTGGTCTTGATCATATAAAATAAATTTGTAATCTCTGTCCGGTTTCTTTTTGAATTTCACTGAGAGATCCACTCGCCCTCTTGAATTGATTGTGGTTGATCAAAATTGTTCATGCGCCACCCACCCACTCAGTCTGGACAAGAAATGAACTAAAATATTATTTCAAAATTTTTATTCCAAGCTTTGGTCGTTTAGTAAATGCACAATCCTAGGTTTGGCTGTTCGGAGAATGCCAAAGCCCGAAATTGAATAGAACTTCGGGCTTTGATCATTTTAAAATGTCAAATCCTAGGATTGAGCAAAAAAAAATCCAACTATTAGCCGTTTTTGGGATTCGCGCCCAGCATAAATAGGTTGTGGGGATATACGCTGGAGACAAACAATTCCAGTGTTCTAGATGACAATGACATGGGTCTTGTAAACTACGTAAATAAAATCGATACAAATATTATAAGGAAAAATCACTGTTAGATAAATCTGAAAATTATCATAAAGTTTTAATAAAAACTGCTATACATAATATCATCATCCCGCTGATCATGTGACGTCTAAAGTCGGTGTTAACCATCACCAATATTTGAAACTGTGCATCTAATGGGTAGATAACTCTTTGTACACGACTGCATTGTTGGTGGACTACCGTCGAGGAGTTCACGCGCTTTTTAAATAGGTTCCAGTTGTGATTGCGACCATTTTTAAAGCACTTATTACTCCTAAATATAGTTAAAAAGGGTATAATGTGAAATTATAAGGGATGAGAGATAAGGGCAATATTTTTGATATTTTTTTTATCTTAAAACATTCTTTGAACAAAATAAAAAAATATATTGTTACATTAGAAATTTAAAGTTTAATTTTCTTCACATGGTAATATCAACAGTTGTTGAATATCTGTCAAAAGTGTCCTGGAATTCAATTACAACTTTTTCCCTCCATTTAAAAAGTTTCTCATCTAATGCTGCTATGCTCTTGACAGATATTCAACAACTGTTGATAGCACCTTGTCGGTGACCTGGCGGTCTAGGGGTAAGGTGTCTGACTTCTCTGCTGGCGGCCGGGGTTCAATTCTCGGTCACGACAAAGATTTATCTGATTACCAAACCCTTCCTTCACCTCTGACAAGACGCATATTAATCACAACTTGTGAATGTGGGGAATGCCAGACCTCTGCCGTGGTTCGGATTCCACGTTAAACTGTAGGTCCTCCATTTCATCTCACAATCACCCTACCATCACACATTAGCGTAAGTGCGTATAACCCGAACGGTTAGTAAGACGTGGTGCTAATAATAATAATAATAATAATTCTATGAAAAGTTTCTTTTTATGAAAATTGGTCTCTAGAAATGTATTTGCTTGAGGTCAACATTGAGGAACTCTTCATTTGTTGTCTGCATTGCACATTATACAATACAAATTATATTATAATTGGAGTGTCCAAACATAGCTATTATGAGATATTTAAAATATTTTTTACAATACATATACTTTAAAAAAAAACATAGACATGATACAGTGTTGTGACCTTCATTAAGAATGGAAGATATATTTGATAAGTATTTTCCTCAAATCTATTGAAATAATATTTCCGAAAAGTGTACCACATATTGATATAGCCAAGGGACGTCATTAATATTACTAATATTAGTATAGATAAGGTTCCCGGGTTGGATTCCAGGCTATGTTATAAAAATGTATCACTGGTGAAATGTGTTTTTCCTCCTATCATAGTGATGAATTAATGGTTGGAGTTCTGGGTGTTGTGTCTGGTCTAGATTTAAGCTAGTGTATAAGTTGGTTCAAAAAGTGCAAAATAAATAATGATAGTAAAAACCTCCGCTTCGGCGTCCGAATGCTCTAAGGCGTCATTCTCACAACATACTTTACTGTTGATGACAGAGATATCGGGGATCGAACCATGGTCCGGTGTATTTGAGGGTTCTACCACCCTCATATAAATGGTTTACCACCCTTACTCCACTCAAATTTGGGGAAGGGGGCGGGGGTACAGTTTTTTTTAGCACCTTGTCTTACTACCCTTTCAGGTTATACGCTTATGTACTAACTTACACTAATGGTTTTTAGGGGTTAGGAATTTAGGGGTTAGGACGGTTATACTTATGGGGAATGTACCGGCATTAGCGTGGAAGGCAAGTAGAAAACCACTAATGAAAAACCACCCTCAGTATTCCCGACCGAGATTCGAACCTCGATCTCCCCGTCATAGACAGTCTAGTCTACTGCGAGAGTAGTGTCTTAGACCATGTGACCACCGAAGTGGGTTAAGCTGTCCTCCCTCTAAAATTCAGCCTTGCTCATCCCTAACACATTATCCTGATTAGTAACACACAGGTCCGGTGACCTGGTGGTCCAGGGGTAAGGTGTCGGACTTCTGTGTTGGCGGCCGGGGTTCAATCCTCGGTCCCGGCACAGATTTATCTGATTACCAAACCCATCCTTCACCTCTGACAAGACGTGTATTAATCACAACTTGTGAATGTGAGGAATGCCAGGCCTCAACCGTGGTTCGGATCCCATGTTAAACTGTAGGTCCTCCATTTCGTCTCACAATCACCCTACCATTACATATTAGCGTAAGTGCGTATAACCCGAACGGGTAGTAAGACGCTGTGACAAAAGAAAACAGGAATAATGTCCGGAATCGAGTGAGGCGTTCATCGATCTAAGACCCAGTCAAGACGGAGGAAGATCCGTGTGAACGTGCGTGACCTAGGGTCACCCAGTGGTAGGCGGAGGAAAAGATGGTGCGATGAACCATGTCCGGGTGTTGATGAGGCTGCAGTAATTAGCTGTGTATTCAGCAGGCGAGGGGAGGGGCACGCGCCGATATAACCTCCGAGCGCTCGGCAGGCTACTGCCTGCATCTCGCGGGAACGAACACAAACCTACGCCCGTTAACGTAATTTTACAGGCATTACAGGCGTATGACATTAAGGACGAAGGGGACACACAAAACAAAAGTCGTGTTGAGCTCGACTGCTGAGGACGGGGAGATCGAGGTTCGAATCTCGGTCGGGTGAACTGGAGGTGGTTTTTCCTAAATGATTTTCCACTCTTCCTCCACGCAAATGCGGGGTTCACTTCCTCCAATTCAACCTTCCCAATTCCTAATCCATTAGCGTAATTAGTACTTAAAGCGTATAACCCGAATGGGTAGTAAGACGCGGTGCTAAATAAAATAATTAAAAAAAGTTTCATATTATGGATATGTGTCCCATTTGACCGTGTTTCCGAGATACAGTCAAGTGATACCATTAAACTATTTGTATATTATACTATTATTATTAGCACCACGTCTTACTACCCGTTCGGGTTATACGCACTTACACTAATGTGTAATGAAAGGGTGATTGTGAGATGAGATGGAGGACCTACAGTTTAAAGTGGAATCTGAACCACGGTGGAGGCCGGGCATTCCCCACATTCACAAGTTGTAATTAATACACATCTTGTCAGAGGTGTAGGAAGGGTTTGGTAATCAGATAAATCTGTGTCGGGACCGAGGATTGAACCATGAACCCCCAGCACAGAAGTCTGACACCTTACCCCTAGACCACCAGGTCACCTATATTATACTCGATATCACCCACCTCGGTGGCGTAGTTGGCTAACGCGCTAGTCGTGTTGAGCTCGACTGCTGAGGATGGGGAGATCGAGGTTCGAATCATCGGTAGGGTGAACTGAGGGTGGTTTTTCCTAAATGGTTTTCCACTTTCTCTCCACGCAAATGCGGGTTCCCTTCCTCCAATTCAACCTTCCCAATTCCTAATCCATTAGGGTAGTTAATACTTAAAGCGTATAACCTGAACGGGTAGTAAGACGTGGTGCTAATTATTATTATTATTATTATCTCATTTTATTTTTGCATATAACAGTCATACATTCACTGGTTAACGTAAAAAAAAGAAAGAAGTATGTATGTTACAGTCGAACACGAAATTCATATAAACTCGATTTCACTAGGCAACGCTAGTTTCGGTAAAGTCAGTTTCAATTAGTTTCTAGAGCCAACAAGATGCAGTCAACCATTTCTATTATATACAGTACTAAAAATACTGTATTATTATTATTAGCACCGCGTCTTACTACCCGTTCGGGTTATACGCACTTACGCTAATGTGTAATGGTAGGGTGATTGGGAGATGAAATGGAGGACCTACAGTTTAACGTGGGATCCGAACCACGGTGGAGGCCTGGCATTCCCCAAATTCACAAGATGTCTTGTCAGAGGTGAAGGAAGGGTTTGGTAATCAGATAAATCTGTGCTGAGACTGAGGATTGAACCCCGGACTCCAACATAGAAGTCTGACACCTTAACCCTAGACCGCCAGGTCACCAGAAATACTATAGTCAATACTAGTAGGGACTATTTAAAATCCGTATTGGCTGAAGTCTCTGACCATTAAAACAACATGTTAGTTAAAACTAGTTGTCTCTAGGGACAAATAATAGTAATAATAATACTTTATTATTATTATTATTATTATTTAGCACCGCGTCTTACTACCCGTTCAGGTTATATGCTTTAAGTACTAATTACGCTAATGGATTAGGAATTGGGAAGGTTGAATTTGAGGAAGTGAACCCGCATTTGCGTGGAGGGAAAGCGGTGAAAACCACCCCAATTCACCCAACCGAGATTCGAACCTCGATATCCCCATTCTCTGCAGTCGAGCTCAACACGACTAGCGCGTTAGCCAGCTACGCCACCGAGGTCGGTAATAATAATAATAACAACAATGGCGATTCGCGAAAAACAACTTATTATTTAAAGCATCAATTACACGTTTTATTTCATTTATTTAAACAAAGCATGCTGCCATGGCATTTGGAAATGCAAAGCTGTTTCTATTTACTGCACAAGCATTGCTTCAAATTACACTTCTTCGTGCATGAACAGCGTACAAATCCTTGTGCTTTTCCGATAGCTTCTTTTCTAGCTGCAACCCTCAGATACATTTTGATATCTACGACCTGTTCGCTAGTAAAGAGCACTTGAGAAAAACCGTCAAATTCTGATCTGAAAGAAATATGAATTGTTTCACAATTTAGGAAACGGTTTATGTTTTCTGAACTTTTGAGTTATTTCGACTTTTGTTTTTTGAAATACTTCCACAGACCCCTTGAGAATCTACTGTCACAAAATACTCCTGGACCTTTTTGGGCAAGTGGCGTTCTTCCTGAAAATTTCAGCTCCTCTGAGGTTCGACATTTTTTTTTTGAAAGACCCGTTTTGGGGTCCCTCCCATCGGCATTTTCTATTCCCAAGTATTTCTGCCCCACTATTTGCTAGGGGTTATCTGCCTGCAAATTTTCAGCTTTCTAGGTCATCTGGCCCTTGAGAAATGTCCTACTTTTTTTGGAGGGGAGGGGGGGCTCCCAGATACATTTTTGACCACCGCGTATTGTACATCTGAAAATGTTTAACTTCCTAATCTGTGGCCCCCCCCAAATACATTTTTGACAACCATATAGTCCTATAGTCTTTTGAGTTTGGAGACACTTGCCTGCAAAATTTAAGCTTCCTAGGTTTTCTGGGTTTCAAGATTTTTTTCGGCTGGACAGAGGAACTGGTAATTATCATAATGGAGATGTCTAAAGTATAATTTTGGTAGGAAGAATATTATAAGATAGTTACTAAAACTACTAAAACAATTTTAATATATTGATACATCAAGTCATGTTATCTGTAGCTGTCACTTTTTATAGATATTATAACAACCTAAGGAATACCACAAAATATAGCACCATTTTATCAATGTGTTTGTAATTTCTAAAAAGACCTTCCTATGGAAATTGGACTGTATCTATGCTCCCCCCTCCCCCTTCCATTTCTTCACAGACCCGTGTATAAACATGATGAAATGACTCTTAGTCAGCAGTTTGAAAATATTTGGCGCGCCAAGGTTTCTATGTCTACACTATTTATCAAATAAACACTCGCGAACATGAGTACATGACTGCTCAAACAGCGGTATAAGGGGGAAGTCTAAAGGGGCAGTTTCCCTCAAAATCCCTCTTCTCAAGGGGAAAAGGGGGGGCAACTGCCAGTCTTGACGGATCCCCTAATAATGTAAATATTATTATTAGCACCACGTCTTACTACCCGTACGGGTTATACGCACTTACGCTAATGTGTAATGGTAGGGTGATTGTGAGATGAAATGGAGGACCTACAGTTTAACGTGGGATCCGAACCACGGTGGAGGCCTGGAATTCCCCACATACACAATATGTCTTGTTAGAGGTGAAGGAAGGGTTTGGTAATCAGATAAATCTGTGCCGGGACCGAGGATTGAACCCCGGACCTCCAGCACAGAAGTCCGACACCTTACCCCATAGACCACCAGGTCACCCATAATGTAAATAAAAGACAACTTTTATTTTTTACTATACCAATTTTATTTATCTGTTTTTTTTTAAAGGTCGTTAACATAGTTAAGACACGCTTCGGTGGCCACGTTGTCTAAGGCGTCACTCTCACAACAGACTAAATTGCCGAATACGGGGCGATAAAGATGCAATCCCAGTCGGGTGTACTGAGGGTGGTTTTACTAAATTATTTTCCACTCTCCCTCCACGCAAATATGGGTATACACTTCCTCTAAATTCAACCTTCCTAATCCCTAACCCATTAGTCTAATTAGTACATATACTTGACCCAAACTGGTTGTAGTGGTAGTATGCGCTAAGCCAAAGGTTCTGGGTTCAATCCTGCGTTTTGGGTGTCATTTTTCAATCCATTCAAATATTGTAAAGAAATGAATAATGTATCCTTTTAACTGACGGAAACTATCGTTATTTATTCATGTACCCTTCGCTTCGGTTCCACTATGGTATAGTTTATAAGAGTGGGTCATAGTATAGCACGTCAAAGTAAGCTTGCTACCTTTCAGGTTAAGCTGAGTGTACACAGTTTAAATATTACGTGGATAAAAATTTATAAGACACAGACATTAAATTAATTATTCTGTACGAGTGTATTAAAGCAGCGATTTTTAACCGGGGGGCCGCAAGAGTTTTTTAGGGGGGGGGGGCCTTCAGAAAAATAATTTGAAATGTTATTTGCTTATGACTGAAGTCAATTATATTAAATTTTACGTTTTGGAAGAAAGAATTCTATGTTCGTAAGCATGTAAGTAGACTCTCGATTTTCCGTGGTAATAGAGGGGAGGCACGGATAATACAAATCACAGATGATACAGATGATCCGCATCTGTTTCACGAATCAAAATTATAAAAATGATCCATCATCATTCAGTGTGCATCTAGTCTAAAAAGCATTCAAGTCGATTTTGAACCCTTTGGGAGGTTAATTGGAGAGGGAAAGAAGTCAGGCCATTTAATATTTTTGCTAACATCTTTTTTTTCTTTTCTAAAATCAACATTGCGTATTTAATATTTTAATTGTTTTAAAAATATCTTCTCACATACGTAGGGTACAGGGTAAAAGGAAGTAAAGTCCAAGTTTTACTCGAATTAAGCTTGTACTGCCATCTGTTAGACAATCACAAGACCTTTTTAATGCACTCTAGATTATGGCTAAAAGAGGTATCTGTCTTGTTTAAATCAATTTGTTTTAGCAATATTTACCGGGGTCTTTATGGGGTTTGAAATATAATTTTTTTTTTGTCTTGTAAAATGTGTGTAATGTGACCCCCCGCCCTCTCCCCCCTTCCCTTAATTCTTTATGAGGTTAAAATAATGGATCATTAGCATTACAATACATATTATACTGTATCATTTCTATGCATGACAGTTAAAATATTATAGAAAGCCCCCAAAAATGTGTATTTTAGAATATTAATTGGATAATTCAGACAGCACAAATGATCCCTCCCCCTCTCCTCTTAAGATTGGTCTAAAATGTGACAGCGACGATTTTAATGATCACAGTCATGTCGAAAATTAAACACGATACTTCATTTTTTTAGTTGTTGTTTTAAAGTGCCATTCGTCCAAGTGTCGGTTCAAGGTGTCGTGGGAGAATAGCACATTTGTTCAGTGGGGGCGGAACCTTATTTTTTTAGGGGGGAAGGGTAAGGGAGAGGGGTGCAAACAAAGGTTTTTCAGAGACTTTCCTTCTACCTCACCCCCTCCATGAAAGATGTTTGAAAATTAGATGGTCTCGAAAACTATTTGGAATGGCTCTACTCTCAATTTTTGAAAATTATATTATTTTTATAAACTATTTAGAATAGTCTTCAGTAGAAATGTTTTGAAATTTGGATGCTTCTACAAGCTATTTAGAGTAGTTCTTCTCCCAATTTTTGAGATTAGATCATTTTTATAAGCTATTTAGAATAAACTTCCCTAGAAATTCTTTGAAATTTGGAAGTTTGTAGACCCTATTTGCAATAGTCCTCCTTCAGGAATTTTTTGAAAATGAATGCAGCTAGAATCTATTTTGAATTAAAAAAAAAAGAAGAAAAAAACACACATATATATCAATTTTGATTCTAGAAGCTATTTAAAGTGGTCCTCTCTTGGAAAATTTGGAAATTGGGATGGCCCTAGAAGCTATTTAGAGTACTCTTAACCTGATTTTTCCCTGCAGACATATGACTTTAGAATTTATTAGAAGTGGTCTTCTCCGACAAATTTTAAGAATTGAATGCATCTAGAAGTTACTTGAAATTTTATTCAAGGCCATCTTTCACCTTCATATTCGATAATATCAAAGGATTTTAAATATATTTAAAGGAGGAGTGCAAATTTACTTCGAGGAGGGGGGCAATTATTTACAGGGAGCAATATCCCCTTCTTCCCCCAGGCTACGCCTCCACTGTATTTTTAAATCGATCATTTAATAAAAATCGAAGAAGATGTAAGTGTGTTGGCATCGATGTTCTCGTGCATTCTTAACGATTACCAAAACATATAAAACTGTCAGAGGCTTTAACATTAAAAAAAATAGTTTAATGAAAGAGTAATTTAGGCACTTCATTTTGCAAGATAAAAAATATTCAAAAGCGTTAGCGATTAGTTTAAACTGCGAGAGTATTTTGAACTAAAAACTTCGCACGGGAAATGTTTTTACTAACATTGGTTAAACTGTAACAGCAATCATATTTTTAATTATTTCTCAGAAGATGGCACTTTCAGTACAGGTTTCGATATCATCAAGTTGGTAGTGATTGTGAATTTATTTTGACAATTAGAACTATGGAATAGTAATTATTGCAATGTTATTAAAAATGGAATAAACTGTATATACTAACTAGATTATCATATCCACTAATGTAATTTAACTTATAAGAAGATCTTTCAGATTAATGTTTTTTATTTAATGCTCATTAATTTAAATGTTTTGCATAGATAGGGTGTTATCTATTTATTTTATTGTAGGTACTCAATGAATATAATTAATTTGATGCTTAAATAAAGAAGAAAAATATTGGTTAATCCAATCCTATAGGCCTGACCATTATATTTGTGTACATATTAAGTTTTTATAAAAATTCCATTGTTCACCGAGTTTATTTAATATGATGAAGCTCTTGATAACTAATTTATGAAGAACCCTCCATGGATACCGAAGTCGGGCCAAAGTCTCCAATTTCTGACATTTCAAGTCTTAAGCCAGATATTAAAATATGTGGTGTGTGTGGTGACCGAGCCTTAGGATATAATTTCAATGCTATTTCATGTGAATCATGCAAGGCATTTTTCAGAAGAAACGCACTGAAATCAAAAGTAAGATTTCTTTTAATTATGAGTTTTTATATTATTATATTAAACACTTTAATTTTTTGGCTAGACCCGAATTCTTGATTATAGTATAGGCCTTGACTACTTGAAACCACGGGGATAGCATGCATCATTCTACTGTGAAAATAATTTGGGGATGAAATCCAACTAAATTTGTACTTCTGCCATTTCACTCACAAAAATGCAGAGAATCCAATGATACTAAATTAAAGATTATAAAAAAAACAACTCACCGGTTCTAAGTAATGTATAGACACATTTCGTTGGGAAGTTTGTAAAATTACAAGACTGAAGCCTTACAAATATTATAATGCCAACTAAGAGAGCAACTTAAGATCTAAAAACACCATAACCATAATAATACAAACACAATACAAATTAGCAAATGAACATTCTTATAAAACGTCCTAGTACAAAGGGATTTGACACTGTGAATGGCTTAACATCTAGCAAACACACAAGGCTCCATAAGAACTTAACCAAATATGTGGTAAAGATCTGAAGGGATACACTCATGGGAAGTCAAATATGAAAATAAATTAATAATATTTAGGTTAAATAATGTATAATATAAAAAAGCCTATCACTTTAATTACCCTATTTTATTGTAGTCTTAACACTTGGCAGTAATGTCCAACCGAAGGTAATTTTTTTGACCAAAGTCGAAGCCAAACTTTGTTTTCTTTTTCACCTTCGGCCGAAGCCAAAGAAATCGCATATATTGTAAAAAAAATCCATAATTTTAAGTTTGATGAAATTTCTGTTGCATTTTAAATTTAATATTGTTTTTATTTCAATAACAAGTAACATTTTTTATTGTTGATAAAATTAAGTAAAACACATTTCCGAAATTGTGATACAAAATGATAGAAAGCCAAAAATAAAAATATGACAAAAATAGCATTCACTTCTTCCTTTTAAGATTTGGCTTTGAAAAAGTGACTAAATTTTTTTTATTGCCATCCAGTCCCGTACAAAAACTTAAATCAGTTATATTTAATGTAAGTTATATAATAATTAATTACTTTAGACATGGTTTGAGGGGAAAGTTCTTAATAAATCTGATAGTAACACTAGACTACAGTAAACACGGACCACGTGTCACCACTACTGACTACTGACTAGTCTACCGACCGGGCGCCTAAATCCAACATGCAGTGACCTGTCAGTTGTCACTTGTCACATGAACTCTCCTGCGCCACACCCACGAGCGTAGATTAGGGAAGGTAAGTTAAATGAACCTTCGGCTTCGGTGAAACCTTCAGTCTAATTTTGGCCAAGGCCGATTATTTCGCCACAGGTGCAATTTATGGCCGAAACCGAAGCTGAATGTTTAGTTGGGCACTATTTGGCAGTATAACAGCCCTCCTTAGTCTCATATGGCTGTTCTATCTGATATCATAGCTCATGATATCAATCACTCATATGTAGCTAACTATTTTCATACATTCATCAGAGGCTAAGCCTTATTATATGAGTGAATAATTACCATGAGCATGGGACGATCTTGAATAGCTCAGTGGTAATGCATTGATGCCCTAAACCATAAATCTCTTTCTATCATTTCTTTCACTGATAAATTAGAATCTCAGTATTCACAAGGTGACCTGGCGGTCTAGGGGTAAGGTGTCAGACTTCTGTGCTGGTGGCCAGGGTTCAATCCTCGGTCCTGGCACAGATTTATCTGATTGCCAAACCCTTCCTTCACCCCTGACAAGACATCTTGTGAATGTGGGGAATGCCAAGCCTCCACCGTGGTTCGGATTCCACGTTAAACTGTAGGTCCTTCATTTCATCTCACAATCACCCTACCATTACACATTAGCGTAAGTGCGTATAACCCAAACGGGTAGTAAGACGCGGTGCTAATAATAATAATATTCACAAAATGAATTATTTGACTTTTATAGTTTAAGAGGACACCACATCATAAGGGATCACGGATTAAACCGTTCGGAGGCCAGCCACTCTCCCATTAGACTTGAAATGCTTGTTATTCGTATATTGTGAGATCGGTTGATTCCCAAGACTATATACTTTAAATATGGTATTAAATACATAGCCTATGATACCTCATAAATTTAAATAAATTATTGTTTCTAAAGATTTGACATGATTTTATAAACAGCATTTTTACATGTGTGATTGTAAATTGCAATCTTATTTGTACACGGTAATGGTTTAACCTTGGCATTATTTGTTTAGAAAATTGACAAACACACGATCATGTGATCCCATGAAGAAACTTTCCACAAATGATGTTAAAATATACAAGTTCATGTGTGTTTTTTGTTTGTTTTTCAATTTAGGATTTTGAAAAATTCAAGGTCAAAAATTGTATGAAATGACCTTGAACTGAAAAGATGTCAAAGACTAGTGATATTATATATCATATGAAAGTTTATAAAATAAGCTACAAAATGTTTTTTCACTCAACCTTCTATCTCATTTCTAGCCCGAGTAATAATTTATTTTGTAGTTGCATGTCAGCAGAAAATTGTGATTTTTTTGGGATTTCGGAGGGCTGTAACTTAAAAACTACTGCAAATAAAAATTCGAAAAACTGCATTTTTGGGTACCTCTGAGGGTAAATTAGGTGAGCCAAATTTGAAAAAAAAAAATCCAAGAGGGTAAGGTTTTTTCATTGTTTCACTTGATACGGAATGACCCAATAGCATTTAGCCATCCTGATAGAGTATGTTCTAAAATCTACATCCTGTTGGGGTTTTTCAAACCTTTGTCAATACTTTTTCAGAAAACATTTGAGCTTAAAATAATCTTATTTACAAACACTTTATATACTATTTGTTTCAGGAATTTCGCTGCCCATTTAGTGAGAACTGCCAAATCACAGTGGTTACTAGAAGGTTTTGCCAACGATGCAGACTAGCAAAATGTTTTGCAGTAGGCATGCGCAAGGACTACATCATGTCCGAAGAAGACAAAGTTATGAAGCGTCAACAAATTGAGCTGAACCGCTCGTCAAGAAAACGGCCGACCCCCGGTAATCGAGAGGACTCGTGTAAAGTGAAACGAGAGTCCACAGAGGACTCTCCAGAATTTTTAGGCTATGGGACACCAGTCTCTTCGGTCTCGTCAAGCTATGCAGAGTCTGAGAATACATCCGATACACCAATTAGACAAACCAAACAATGGTTAGCCAACAGTCCTCAAGATCAGATTAACGAGGATTTGGAAAGGCTACTACCTACTAGCCCAAGTACAATAATGTCCACAAGTCACCGCCAATCATTCCCTTCACCTACACCTGCCACGAGTGTCCCGAGTCCATCTTCGCCTCCTGAAAACGCAACCTTAGCCGCGTCAAAAACCTTGGAAATGTTTACTGAAGTCAACCACATGAGAGGCAAACCACCTCCCGTCAGTGTAATAACTCCATCGGTTGCACAGCAACAGAAGGTGGCGAAACAATTTCCTCGGTCAAATATGTCTCGACAGGCCGGGGATTCCGATGACACACCTCTGCTCTCCTCGCTAATGAGTACACATCGATTAGATGTTAATACAACAGATAACTATGCTGCACATTCTTCACCGGTGTCATCGGAAATGAGAAATTCTCCCGTTTCTCATAATCCAGAGACATTTAGGGGCAGTGTGGGAGAAAAAAAGTGGAGTGAGCCAGGGCCTTCAAGAGAGTTTGGAGGCAGCTACAGTTCCACAAGAGAAGCAGCTAGAGAAGTCCTTCAGGATGTTCAAAGGTGTGTATTGATCCTATCCTGTAAATTCACTACCTACCTTTAGTTTTAAAAGTTTGTTAAAATCCGACACCTTAGTTCAGTCGGTCTCAGCGTGTCTGTCTACCAAGCTAAGGGTGTAACCTGGCTTCAATTCCTGGCATGGTAGAACAATTTATCAATGGTGAAATGTGATTTTACCCTTTCACAGTAGGTTAGATTATAACGAGGCATATGAAGCTACGACAGGCCTAGAAAGCCGTTAGTGAAAAATTTATGGCTTGAATAGAAAACTAACCAAAGGCCATAGAATGTAAACAGTAATGGATGTAAAAATTTAAACTGCACAGTTATTTAAAATATGCTGCACCATAATCTATGTTGTTTTTATCTAGCCCTAGTGTTGCCTTGGAATTACTTATAATATTCCTTACCTTCCATTTCTTACATTCCCATCTCTTAACTCACACACACACACACACACAACCTTACGGCGTACATATATAATTTATTGGATCATTGTAAGCTAGCCGCTTGCACTCCTGACTTATTCAAGTGGTCAGGATTCAACTTGGTGCGAATATCGATCATAAGCTCTATTTGTAGTTTTTCACAGTGTGATATTCATCGTTTTATTCCTATCCTCTCTCCAGATGAATGCTGATACATTTTATCTCAACTTTCTCTATCCATTTTTCTTATTTTTAGTATAATGGAGATGAAGTATGTTAGAAAAATATCGCAAGGAAGACTTAAGAAAGAGACGAGAGGCGCATATGACAGAAAGTGTGCAAGTGATAAGAGAATAATAGAAGCGATTAAAGGAGGAAGATTGATGAAAGGATAGAGAAAGATGAAGTCGTTTTACTTTAAAATAATGTGACAGTCTGGAAACATGATGTCGACGACGTTGATTAACCTTTGCATCAAACATACCAACATAAAGCATCTTCAATCAAATGTAAAATTTAAACATAGAAGTGGTTTTATTCGAAATAGTAATCTTTTATAAATTTTGTCCTCGTCTGGGCCCATGTAGGATTCCGGTCGACCCATATTCCATCGAGTCCATCCTGAGTGAGGCTATCAAACTAGAGTTTGAGGCTTACAGTTCTCTCAAGTCGAATCAGAACTCGCGGGAACTTAATGACGCGGAGCGTGCCAAACTGAATGAACTGATTGTGGCCAACAAGGCCCTCCACGAACCTTTGGACGAGGACCTCTCCAACCTAGTGGGGGACGACTATAGATTTGAGGTTAGTATTTGTGTAACTACAACCTTGGACAAAGAGTAAACTTGTTATTATTTACATGTACACTCGGTTCACCCTGTAAGGTAGCAATCTTACCTTCTCCAAATTACACTATGCCCCCATCTTAAAAGCTACATAATGGTATAACTAAGCAAGGTTAGGATGCTACCATTTGAAGTAAACTGACTGTACACTTCGTTAACCCTCAAAGATAGCAAGTTTACCTTGAATGTTTTAAATATGGCCCAACTTTAGATACATGTATTTCCATAGTGTAGCTCATCAAGGTAAGACTGCTTCCTTTCATGGTAAACTATATCATAAGCATTTAAAAAAAAATTCTCAATCATTTTGAGTTGAAAGATAATTTTTGAGGTCTGTTAATTAAACAAAAGTGTCAAAATATACAGTCCAATTTTCATAGAAAGAACCTTATCTAATTGCTAAAACGCTACTAAACCTACTTTACCATATTCATATATCAAGTCATGTGATCTGTAGTGGTTACTTTTAATATACAATCATACCTACCTATAGAATAACATTACTTCATTAGAAGTTTGTTAATCCAAACCATTTGGGAGGGAACCGTGTTCTTATAGCAAAAATTCAAATTAAGCGGGAGACAAGAGTATTTTCACAAATTTTTAAAATTAATTTTGGAATGATTCTTATAAAATTTACATTCGTTTAGTTGTTGTATAAAATGTAATATTATAATTTACATTTAAAGTATATTTAATCTTACATTACCGATTGGCCTATTGTAATTTTATATTTAGTTTCAGGATAACACATTGTGTTGACCAAAGAATGTAAATATTTAACATTTACTATTACTGTTGCTTATAATTTTCTTTTAACTTAAAGTTTGTTATCAATAAAAATATATATATATATATATATATTATATTTTTTTTTGCTTAATTTTATTTCCTGCATTTTCCTGAAAATGTGTTTGGATTATCTGGAATTTAGGATTTACTGGGGCTTGGTCTGAATGGGTTTTTACTATAATATGGTAAAATATTATACATTTCGGCCACAATTTTTTTTTTTTCCCTTAAAGGTTCTTACTTTAATTTAGAGGAAGTGAACCTGCATTTGGGTGGAGGGAGTGTGGAAAACCAACCCAAGTTCACCCGAGTTGGATTTGAACCTTGATCTTCCTGTCATCGGCAGTCTAAATAAACACGATACCAGCGTGTTAGCTGACTGTGCCATCGAGGCGTGTTTGAACTGTACACACCCTGGTACTTTTGTATGGTCGTCTGATTATTACCAGGGTTCAAGTTCATGTCCAGGGCTTTAGAGATAATACACAAGTGTGTGTTGTAGGGGGGGGGGGATAGGGGGGAAATCGGCCCAGAATTTTTTTCTCACCACTTCAGATTGTCGTTTATCTCTGTCAAGAGTTGAGGTAGACGAACTACACTTGTTTCCATGTCCTTATACTGAACTACTAAACACAAACTGCCGAGAGATGGTGTCAATTTATATCACTTATATGAACAAGTTTGAAAAAAAAAATACCATTTTAATTTTGACAATGAGCCATTTTATTGATATTAGTTCATTTAAATTACACCTTCATAGCCTTTATAATTATGAGAATGAATGTTAAAATTGATACTGTGATACTACTGGTTCTTACTGGTATTGAATGAATCTAGTATCATTTCTTACGGTGGGCATGTACAGAACGCGAGAGAAAATGCGTGATTTTGCGGTTTTCATGGCAAACTTTTTTTTTTTGACAAGATAAAAAAACTATTGCTTCATTATAATCATAGAGTTTAATTTTCTTCACGTGGTGATAGTAATAATTGTTGAGTATCTTTCATGGTCAAGCAACATTAGATAAGAAACTTTTTAAATGAAGAAAAAAAGTTGTAATCAAATTACTGTTGATATCACCATGATGTGTATAACATTAAACTCTTATGTTTCTACTGGAACAAAATTTATTTGTTAAAAAAACTGTAAAGATACTGCCCTTAAATCACAATTCAAAGAAGATGTAATATTGCCAAGCAGATGTTGCACTTAGGTTAAATATTGATACAACTTTAACAATATACGAGTCTGATGTGTCTGATGTTTACTGGAATGAACACAAAACTATTTTCTATGACATATATATATATATATATATATATATATATAAACATACCTAGTTTAAACAATAATGTTTCCACTCTCAAAAGTCCAAAAATTCACTTGGGCTATTTTGGTCAATCTTTAAGACTTAGTGTGTATAACCCGAACGGGTTGTAAGACGCGGTGCTAATAATAATAATAATAATTTAAGACTTAACTTAAATGCCCGTAAAACGAAAGGTAACTGGTATAGGAGGGGACCTGGTGGTCTAGGGGCAAGGTGTCAAACTTCTGTGCTGGCGGCCGGGGTTCAATCCTCGGTTCCGGCACAGATTTATCTGATTACCAAACCCTTCCTTCACCTCTGACAAGACATCTTGTGAATGTGGGGAATGCCAGGCCTCCAACGTGGTTCGGATTCCACGTTAAACTGTAGGTCCTCCATTTCATTTCACAATTACCCTACCATTACACATTAGCGTTAGTGCGTATAACCCGAACGGGTAGTAAGACGCGGTGCTAATAATAATAATAATAATAATAACTGGTATAAGAGCATGGAATAGATATTTGTGAATTGAATTATATAATTTAAAAGGGGGGGAGGGGTGTCACAACACAATGTATTTTTATTGGTATTTTCCTCTTCCCCTGTTTGTTCTCTTACTGCTCGACAACTCCACCTAGTAACATTATAAACCCATTTGGCTTGATATAATATGAATATATCTTTGAATCTCATACATTTTTGCTTAACTATAGCACCTTACTATCAATAATTTGGTAACCATTATTCTTAGCTCTTATAATCCCAACAAATGAAATTTCCGGCATGAAACAGCAATATTAAAAATTGGATAATTATTAATTTCATTTCAATATCATGAAATTGTAAGGGTTCTCAACCTAGCCTCTGTTTTCTAGTGACCTTGTTTGTGCAAATCAAACATTGACAGTTTTTTTTACCATCTACATTTTTTATTGGTTTTTTTACAACCAGATTACGGTAGATACGGTTTATAAACAAACACACATTTTGAATGTAAAAAGATATAAATTGTAAATGTTGAGGTAGCGGAGTTGAGAGTTAAAAAATCTGAGGCTAAGATTTAAAAATTTAAGCAAAGAGAAAAGCTTGGATCTTGTAACATATAATCATGGTAGATATTGATGGGCACTTGTAGAAACTAAGATAACTCTGGCTAGATTTTTTTACATGGTCATGCTTGGTATAATTGTTTTATCATTTGTATGATATAATATGAATATATATTTTAAGCCGGGATGATATTGGGAAAGAGATAAATAATTGATTGCATTAATAGAAATGTTTTTGGTTGTTGTTGTAACTACAATATTATTTTTATAATTTTAATCAGTTGATTGAAGCATCACATTTTCAGTTTACATTACTGGGGTAGGCTATAGCTTTTAAACACGAAATGACCCACATCACACAGCAGTCATATAGTCTGAGGTGTCATTTAAAAAAAATATTGTATTTCCCTGAAGTGGGAGATTGAGGTTCGAATCTTGTTAGGATTTTTGTTTTTTTGTTCTACCATATGGTTTTCCACTCTCTCTACACACAAATGAAGTTAAATTTTTTTTTCTAAATTCTACTTTTTCCATCCCTACTCCTGCCTCATTAATGTAAAAATACAAAATGTTAGAATAGGTGGTAAGAAGCAATACACACACAAAATAAATTAAATAAATTTCAAAAGAATTTTTAGAACAGTGCCAAATTAAATATTAGTTTGAAGATGGTAAATATGTAGTTCTATGCAAATAATAAAATGTAGTCCTTTATTTAAGGAAAAAAAAAATTGTGTCAAATATTTTTATTTTTCATAACTATTTCTACTTTTCGACATTATATAGTAGACCTAGTGGCCCTGGGTTATATTGCTAGCACAGAAAATAAATCATCAGTTAGATCAGGGATTCCCCGTGCACAATGATGAAATAATGGCCGGGGACTGGCTCTTGTGTCTGTTCTAGATACAATTTAGTTTATAAGTCGTGTGTTGATATAATCATTCAGTTCAGAAAGTGTACATTAAATATAAAAAATAATTAAATAAAAAAATAATAGTAAGAGAAGGCGGATACAAAATATATTTTCTACCAAGCTATACACATTTTAATTGTGGTTATAGGGTAGGGGTTAAGAAGGTATATTTCAGAGAAAATGTATCTTCATTTGTGGGGGAAACACCCTCAGTATACCTGTCCAGGATTTGAACCCTGCCACTCATCATCGGCAAGTCAAGCCTAAATGATCCTGACACTCAGACCTCACATCCACTGGTGTGATTGGTTCCCTTCTTGTTTATATATATATTTTTTTAATAATATTTAGCACCGCGTCTTACTACCCGTTAGGGTTATACGCATTAAGTACTAATTACTCTAATGGATTAGGAATTGGGAAGGTTGAATTAAAGGAAGTGAACCCGCATTTGCGTGGAGGGATAGTGGAAAACTATTTAGGAAAAACCACCCCCAGTTCACCCGACCGAGATTCGAACCTCGATGTCCCATCCTCAGCAGTCGAGGTCAACACGACAAGCGCGTTAGCCAACTACGGCACCGAGGCGGGTATTCTTCTTGTTTATAGTTTATCGATGTTGTTAAAAGATGTGTACAGAATTAAAACTAGCTTAGAACTATCCCGGTGAGTGTGTTTCCTCATATTTGAGAAAGATTATCATGTTTGCTAAAGTTAAGATAAAGTATCTTCTTCTTGAAGGAGTATTTGATAAAACTCTATTCATATTGTAGCTTTATAGATACAGAAGCAATGTCTACCTGGGCAAATAAAGCTTGTATTTGCTTTTCTTTAAGTTAAGGTTATTTTGATTTATTTTTCCTGACTTTTTCTTTTACATTTTGAAAACATTATCTAATGATGCAACCGGACTGTCAATAGTTACTTTAGATATCAGACTTTCCCACATCTGTTTAATTGTGACTTAATACACGACGTTAAAAGAGTATTTACTAGAACTAGTCTCTTTTTATCTTCTCTCGGTTTGGAGATAGAAGTATTGTGACCTTAAAAATAAAATTTAACTCAGAATTTTAATAAATGTCTATGTTTAATGACCCCAACCAACCAAAAAACTGGTTTTCGCCATCTCTTTGTGTGTATCTTGTCTAGAGACGAAACTATTTTACCATCGGGATAAAAACTGATATCTGTGGTATTCATAAGGTTTTCTTGAAGATTCTTATTGAAATTAGATATCTAACCTTAAAATTAAAGGTAGTTTACTGGAGGGCAAAAGGAGGAAAGATTAATTTTCTCCAAATCAACTCTAACGATTTTGATATTTTATATCCAGATATTGTTTAACATTACAAACATATCAATTATTATTTTCCTATGAAAATGACTTTAATAGCACTTTTTATCTTAGCAGAAATGTCTAATTTTGATCACATCTCCACAACTATTTCAGATTCAAAATAACTTATTTTTAATAGTCCTAATATTTTACAATAAGTCTTTTATTTGAAACATAATTCCATAAACCCAATAGCTTCTGAGCACTAAACAAATATGTATATTTCTTTTATTGAAGTATTTGAAAATTGAAATCGAATATTATGCTCTTTGGGGGATGACAATGTTCCTCTTTTCCCTTTGTTTCTATAACAATGTATATTATTTTATTTACTATGCTCTTTGGTGGATTATTTCTACGACAGTGCGTATTATTTAGTTTAAAATTGAGAAACCAAATCTCTCACTTTTGTTAAAAAAAAATTTTTTTTATTAAATTATCTGACATTTTCCTGTTTTTCCTCAACATCAAAAAAATCTCCTGACTTTTCCATGTCATCTTTGTCTCTAGCCACCATGTTTAAAAGTACCGGCCTGCTTTGTTAAAAGGCTCTTAACCTAACACTGAAAAGTAAGCCAAAATATTACTCACTTTGGTGGTTGGATGTTCTAAGGCATCACTCTTGCATTTGACTGGATTCTTTACAACACGGAGATCGTGGTTCAAATCCTATATGGCTGTTCTGAGGGTCTTTTCCCCTAAATGGTTCCCCCACTTTCTCTCCACAAAAATGTGGGTACATTTTCTATAGATTCAACCTCATTTCTAGCCCAATAAGGTATATATGTGGTTAATCTGAACAAGTACTAAGACACAAAAACAAAAATAACTTAACATATCCTAAGGATTAAAAACAAAACAAAAAATTAGGTAACCTGGCGGTCTAGGGTAAGGTGTCAGACTTCTGTGCTTGGGGTCCGGGGTTCAACCCTCGGTCTCAGCACAGACTTATCTAATTGCCAAACCCAGCCTTCACCTCTGACATGTAGGTCCTCCATTTTATCTCACAATCACCCTACCATTACACATAAGTGTAAGTGTGTACAACTCGAACAGGTAGTAAGACGCAATGTTAATAATAATAAAAAAACATTCTTTTATGATACCTTTTAGACGACAGCAGACCACAGCCCAATGCTAGTGGATGTGATCAACCTGACTGCAATAGCCATCCGCCGCTTCATCAAGACGTCAAAGAAAATCAATGCATTCAAGAACATGTGCCAGGAGGACCAGGTGGCGCTCCTGAAGGGCGGCTGCACGGAGATCCTCATCTTGCGCAGTGCCATGACCTACGACCCAGATAAGGAGCAATGGAAGGTCAGTGGGTCCTTCCCGAAAGATTTGGACAACATTCACAACTTAATGTGGGAGTGTAGGGTACACGAGTTAATGACAGTTTATATATAT
>CABFOV010000294.1:213806-230561 GCA_902141375.1 Timema poppense
AGTTTATATATATATATATATATATATATATATATATATATATATTTTTTTACCAAATAAAATAAAATATTGCTTCATTTTAAACAGAGAGTTTAATTTCCTTCACCTGGTGATATTAACAGTTGTTGAATATCTGTCAAAGGTGTCCTGGAATTTTATAACAATTTTTTTTTCTTCATTTAAAAAGTTTCTCATCTAATGCTGCTATGTTCATGACAGATATTCAAACATAGATGTTGTTCGATGCTCGCGCCAGGGAAAGGGTTAACATGTGTTCCTTTCTACCTCCTCACCATCCAACCTTAAGAAAGAAATTTAAAACTATTATTTTGAATATAAATATTTCAGCTGCCTCACTCTCAAGCCAACCTCAATGTGAACGTAGATGTGCTTAAGGAAGCCCGCGGGAACATTTACGAGGAGCACCAGCGCTTCCTGCGCACGTTTGACCCACTGTGGCGTGTTGACGAAAACATCATGCTGATTCTGAGTGCTATATCTTTGTTCACCCCTGAGCGGCCGCGGGTCGTCCATCACGATGTCATTAAACTTGAACAGGTGAAGGCTCACTTTTTATTTATCAAGCATATAAAATTAATACTCTAGCCAATATTAAGTTTATTAACGCGGACTTGAATGTATTTCTATATAGCTCTTAATGTACAGTCCAATCCTCCCAAGAAGATGCTTATCTGACAGAAAAGTTGGTAGACCAACGTTCACGTATTCATACATAAAGTCATGTTCTATACAGCTGTTGGTGACCTGGCATTTCTATTTTCTAAAAGGCCTTTCTTATGAAAATTGGACTGATTATAACAGTACATAGTAATAATTTAATTGCAATTATTTTGTCGGCAGAACTCGTACTATTACTTGCTACGTCGTTACCTGGAGAGCGTGTACCCTGGCTGTGAGGCGCGCTCTACTTTCCTCAAACTGATCCAGAAGATCTCTGACCTGCACCGCCTCAACGACGACCTTGTCCGAGTTTACTTTGACGTAAACCCTCGTGATGTCGAGCCTCTGCTCATAGAGATCTTCGATCTGAAACCTCATTGATCCGCGAGTAGAGGTAAAATCAGTCCCGGTGATGCTTAGTTCAAACATCTTGTTAAAGTTGGAGTTGGTTGCGCACGTAGTGCTCATTCGAGATAAATAAATCCATAGCCAAGAAAAATAGCAAAAACAGTTTTTACCTGTGGTGATTGTTGATTATATTTGATAAGGAGTCATCCTCAAACTACCACGCTTTTGAGAGGAAGGGCGGAGTAAGCTCTAATGTCTACATGGTGTTATACTATACGGGGATTATTGTTCCTGTTTTGAAATAATTTATATTCAGGATTTAAGATGGGTTCTAAGAAGTATTAAATTTGAGTGAATCAATTGCCTCTTGAAGAAATTTGATCTTTACTATCATATCCCCTGACCTAAGTTTCATTCTTCGGGCGGTAACGATCGATTTTCTTCAAGAGGCAACCATTACCTCTTTGTCCAATGGCAGCAATGTAGAGTGTAAAGTGGGTTCTTCTTTTCATTTACAAGCGATATTTTGTTCATTCCTTTATATATATCCACCTTTCCTGTATCTTCTTGCTAAGATAACGTATTTACCTCATAAAACAAAAAGAGGCTTTCTTTTAGAGACATATTAAATATAAATTAAGAGTATAACACACAGACAGCTCAATACACTTGTAAAACTATTTAAAATAAAGGTTTGAAAGGAGGCTAGAAGGCCAAAACACTGTAGGCCTCAAAAGTTCACAATTAAATTTCATTGTTTGATTTAATACAACCGTTGGGCACCATTTTCCATTGTTTACATACCTATTTAAAAGTTATACATGACAAATTTATTAAACCCTGAAAAGAAACAAGTATTCTTTATAACGAATTTCATTTGTCTCCTGAAGAATACAACACAATGCTAAAGGAGAGAGCCTGACATTGTGATGTGTTTGGTTTTAAATGTGAACTTTTGAAACTAGAATTTTCTTGTGTGTATGTACCTTTTTATCTTCTTTTCAATATTAATTATTGAAATCAACTGTTGGCTCTTTTTTTATCCTTTGTTTTCTCTTAAAGGTAGAATATTTTATATCATTGATGTAGCTACTGTGATTGAAAAATATTACAAGATTATTATATGGCTGTCAATTCGGATTGTTTGAGCTAATGGTAAATACGTTTACGAATATTATGCTCTGTTTACCATTTCCTGTCTTTACTAGTCAGTTTTATCAAAGTAAATAAGCACTGAAAAGTTGGCGATGTGTTTTACCATTTATTTTTCACTATTTTTTTTCTATAAAAGAATAATAAAAGCTTGTTACAAATACAACATTTTGGTGTTCCTGTTACAAGTACTCTTTAAGTTATCATAATCATAATCATCATCATCATCATCATCATCATCATCATCATCATCATCATCATCATCATCAATGATTCAACGGTTTCCAGCCTGTGGTCGGATCAATTTAGTAATTAGTAAAATGCCTCTTATCATCCTCTGTCTGTCCACCACTCTTCCTCTTTTAATTGCTTCCTTTCTCTCCTCTCACTTGCACACTTTTTGGCTATCTGCTCCTCTCATCTTTTTCTTGGTCTCCACTTTTAAGTCGTCATCATCATAAACTTTTTTTTTCAGCCACTTGCCGGGTCTGTTTGAAACATAAGCCACTCCAATGTCTCCTTTCTCCCCACCACTTCTTATCCCCCCACAATGACCCAGTCTCCTCTCTTCCCCACACTTCACTGCACTTCCTTCAGCCATCTGCCCCTTGATTTTACTCTCGCCCCCACTTCAATATTCTGCATCTTCTTTGGTATCCTCTTCTCCTCACATGGCCGTGTCACAATAGACATGCCTTCTCTATCCTGTCCTCCACCGGCTCCTCTTTAGCTATTTCTATCACCTTTTCATCCTACTGATTCTTGTCCCTCCTATAGTGCTTACAATTTCATTTCACAGGCTTGAATTATGATTTTATCCCACTCTTTCATTAAGTATTAGAAAACATGCTATACCTAAAAGGTAAATGTTGTGGTGCATATTAAAATGTATTTCTATTTATAAATTTATCACTATTTAATAGTATAGTATAATTATTTTTGTAGGATGTGTTAACGCACTAATATTAGTTTTAGAATAACAATTTTTTTTTTCACTAGTATATTTTGTCATAAAAATTATCTCTGAAAGATAATTGAAGTAAATTAGAGTTTCAATAATTTTGAGTTGAGTGAGACTAGGTCTTTTTCAAACTATCAAAAACTTGTACCACATGAAGTAACCGAATATAATAAATACTTTTGATGTGCATTATACATATATATATATATATATTTACTTGCGATCTTTGTTTTGCCTCATTGTCACGCATGGTTCATCCCTTCTAATACACTCTTGAATTTCCTTTTCATTGAAACCCTTACAGCCAGGAATTTAGTTGTCTTACCAAGTGTTTTCAAGTTTTTACAAAACTTCTTTCTAAGCTATAATTTGTTTCTCGGATTGTTATGTAAATGAATTTGTGCCAGGTACATCTCTAACTCGAATTGTATGGTACCTCAATCTACATAGACACTACTGTTTTAGTTAATATATTATTTTTCGGATGTCTTATTTAATATGTCACACACGTAAGTACATTTTAACTTTGTATAGAGTAAAAACAGGCTTTTTCAATGTTCACAATGATTTCAATAACAGAGAATAAATATTAGCAGAATGTATGATGACCGGGGCATGGACTTTGTTGACCTAAAAAAATTGACCCATAAAAATTACTTTAAATTTACAAAACGTTTGAACAAAAACTAATAATAAAAGCACACGACTAAATCAAACACTCACTTTACAAATGAAAACAAAAAATTCATACAATGAAAAGTCTTGAACAACTAAATTCTCACATTCTGCTAAATATAACATTTATATACATTATTATTATTATTATTTTTATTAGCACCGCGTCTTACTACCCGTTCGGGTTATACGCATACATTATTATTATTATTAGCACCGCGTCTTACTACCCGTTCGGGCTATACACACTTACGCTAATGTGTAATGGTAGGGTGATTGTGAGATGAAATGGAAGACCTACAGTTTAACGTGGAATCCGAACCACAGTGGAGGCCTGGCATTCCCCACATTCACAAGATGTCTTGTCAGAGGTGAAGGAAGGGNCACAAGATGTCTTGTCAGAGGTGAAGGAAGGGTTTGGTAATCAGATAAATCTGTGCCGGGACCGAGGATTGAACACCGGCCGGCAGCATAGAAGTCTGATACCTTACCCCTAGACTGCCAGGTCACCATTTATATACAGTTATCTGCTTTAGATGTAATAGCTACCCCGTTCCAACGCAACCCTCTCGAGCTTAGTTCCAGTCTCACCAGAAATGTGTCTTTTACAATCAGACAAGCAAAGAGGAGACAAAGTTCATGGCCTACACTATCTTCTCATTTCGACAAATGTGGGTTGAAAAATGTTCATGCATTTATAAAATATCGATAGTATTTAAAAATTCACTTATTCAACATGAATGCCTTAAAAACACTCAAAAATACCTAAAAGTTACCAAAAAAAATTACACAAACCAATAAAATATGACCTTAAATTCTAAAATGACAAAAATTGACCCACAAAATACACAGTTCTACAACCAGGGGATCATGGGCAGTATATAATCACACATGAGCATTGTCTGTTTATTTTTATATATATGTATAAAAAAATTACATGTACTAAAATTCTGGTCCCTGATGATGACCATTCATTAGTTTTAAGCTAGGCTTGACGTCTCAAAGAATAACTTACAAGGCTCCTTTGGGAAATTCATTTCTCTTTAATCATCTCAAAGTGTAAATCATAAGTGTTTTTACACTATAGGCCCACTAGGCACGGGCTTAGGGGCAGCAACTTTAAGGGGCGACACATTTTGGATAACATTATTTTTATTTTTATTATAATATTTTGTTTTAAATAATGGCATATAAAATTATTGACTAACATTAGCGGAATAGTTCAAGTTTTGGTCAGAACGACAATATTTATTTTTAAATAACTGTACTTTGTAGCTGAGGTCAGTCTCCTCTTCTTCATAATGTTAACTCACGCTACTGTAGGACATGTACTGTACATGATTGATTATCTTTCATAAAATCTTTTCTTGAATACTAACTTCCACTGCCTTCCCCTCCCCCCCTCCATACCTATTTCCACCGAAACTTCCTAAAGCGCTTGACCAAAAAAATCGGAGAGGGGAGTGGAGGGCGCATATTATAATTGTGGCTAGGGACGCAAAATTTTTAAATCCGCCGCTGGTGTAAATAATATATATTTTATATATTAAGAATGAAATATTATTGGATATAAGCTTAGATGAAAGAGTAAAATTTATATTCTATCTCGGGAGTTTTATCCATTGTCAACTTAAGTTGTAAGGATTCTTTTATATAGTAAATTTGCATTAAAGAAAATACATTTTTGTCTATTTTATCTAAATAGTAGCTTTTATTGTTTTGATATTGTTTACTGATAATTTGTTATAAACAAAAGAGGGATGGGAACTTATAAAAGGAACAAACAAGATATGACTTTTACAAAGAGGAACATTGTTTAAATTTTATATCCCTCCTGATGGGTTTTGATAGGTCATGGGATTGGGCGGAAATGATAGATTTTTTCCTTAAAGAGGCAGACGTTACCTCACCTTTCTATAGGCAACATTGTAAAGTATTAACTTTTCTTATTAAAAGCTGTATTATATTTATTTATTTTATGTGTTCCCATCTTTTTTCAGAACCTTTATCCATCTTTAGTATTTGTAACTCAAATAAGGAGGATAGATTTTCTTAAAAGATATTTACTAATAATGTGATTATAAATATTAGATTGAAAGGTTTTATTTTCCTACAGGTACACGCGATTTTTTTTTTGTGGCTCACCAGTACTTCATATATAATTATTTACTAATAACAAACCACAAGAGGATTAATATACAAAATTTAAAGATAAATTATTATGGGTGTGCAAACTAAATTTATTTACAATATATGGGTACAGGGAGAAAAAAAAAGAGTGAAACCACATCACACTCATATTCCAGGACAAAGGCTTTTTTTTTATATCTCAAACCTTTTAAGGACCTCGGCAAACACACATTTGAAAAAAAATCAATTTAAATATGACAGATTTCTTTTAATCAAAATCTAAAGTGCATAAGAAAGGTCTCATGGTTATCTAACAGACGACAGCATTAACTTAATTTGAGTTAAAATTGGACTCCCCTTTTTCCCCTGTGCCCTTAAATTTGAAGCGAATTAGAACCAAATAGGATAATATGAATTATTCCTAAAGCCAAATCAAAGTTTTAATATTAAAAGAAAAAGTTTTATGTTGGGAAAAACATGTGAAAAAAAAAGTTAAACAACTTTACTAGGATTTAAGTATTTGATATGATTACAAAATATATTTCATGCATGAGTTATTTATTTCATCCTAAACTGATAAATTAATTTACTATCACAACATATAATTTAATCATTTAAGGTTTTTTTTTTGCAAAGTTTTGTAATTTTCTAAGGTGAAATATTACTTTTGAATTAAAGTCAAAACTGATAATGTTCAAAGTTTTCAAAGCCTCCGCACATCTTTATAAATTATAGCGGTGTTTGAAGCTTTTTAAATGTTAAAGTCAAAGCCCAAATATCCTTAGCTTTACGTCGACACCCACACTAGCCCTTGCATCTCGAAAAATTTCACACGAAGAAAAAAACTTTTATATATTATGAACAGTTTTTAAATATCTTATCAAAGATAATTTTACAATAATGTAAATTGATAAGATGTATAAAAAGGAAAAATAAACATACAAGTGTAAATTTAATAAAAGAAAGTCCACACAGGGAAAGCGAAATAAATGGTATGGGACTTGGCAAGGACTTTCTCGCTCTATTGTTTAAAAATGGAGATATTTACTCAAAACTCTTGATATATGTGAAACAAAATAATATACACTAGCAAACCCAAGCATAAATTTCACTATACATATGTAAAACATTTTTTGAGTCCCAGTTTTTAATTTTATAATTCTAATTTTTAAAGAATTAATGGTAGATTTTGGACCCATAAAAAAATATAAATTTTTGAGTCCACAAGGGTCAACACTTTCTATTAGAATTTTAACCAGAAGTCAAAATTTTAACATTTTACTAGGTGTTGCACAACTTCAAGTTATCACATTGATATTCAATTCCTCATTTATAAATTTTGACCAATAAAAATTGTAAATTTTGACTATTGAGTTTAAAATGAAGGAGATAGATCATTGTTGTACAAACATTTCTCATAAGAGGTTAAAAGGAAAAATAACAAACTTTTTAAGAGACTTATATTTAATTACACTATGGCATTACAGAATTATTGCATTAAAACTTAAGTGGTATCTCTTTACAACTAAAGCTCACAAAATTGTATTATATTAGCCAATATCTCAGAAATTGTTGGTTTTATAAAAATATATTTCATATAAAAGTTTTTTATTTTCAATAGTATTACAATTTTGAAATGATAAGTTATTTAGTATCTCAAATAGATGCGAAGATACGGAAATTTCCGCTTCTGTAAAGTACCCTAAAAGTCATATCATATGACATCTATTGGTTACTATAAGTAAAATAAAATGGGTCAGTGTAGAGGAATATATTGTGCTTTGTTATTTTATATAAACTTTTCTCTTTACCGAGATGCATTTAAGGATAATTTAAAAATTAAAAGTAACGCTATGTGACAACAAAATCTCATCTTCTACTTCTACTATGCTTCACATTTAAAAAAATTGACTTTTTCACACATTCCTGATAATTTAAATTTTTTCCAGTAATATGGCTATCATTTATTTCTTTTATCACTTTCTATCATTTATTTCTTTTATCCTGAAAGGTAACGAGATTACCTTGTCGGGTTCTACTGAGGTGTAGCACAGTTGTTCTCAAACTTTTCTTTAGATTGTACCCCTTGGTTCTGATGTACCCTCACGATAAGATTTCCCTAAATGACAAATGTCAGGTAATCAGAGGAGAAAATTTCCCTCAGTTTCCTTGAACATTTCCTGCGACGTTTAGTTCTCTTATGACTGCTAATTCTACTCATGAGAGCTGCTTGTACCCCCCTGAAAGTCTTGCACATACTCGAGTTTGAGAACCACTGGTGAAGCTTATGTGAAGGAGCACAGTGTAACCTGGTAAGGTAAGATTCCTACCTTTCAGAGTAAATGCCATGAATACAGTTGTACCACAGAAGGTTTTACTCATAGATAAAGGGTGTACAAAGTCCACGTTTTCAATTCAAAAGAAAACTCGAATAAAGTATATAAAAAATATATATTCTCGAAGCCAAGTAGAAGTGTGTGAAAATTGTGAATTTTTTTTTTTGTAAAATGTTTTATAATTGAAAAAAATATTATAGTTGTTATTTTATGCATTAAAATTACTTTGAATTGGTTTATTGTACAATTGTTTGTAATATCTTGTTTTTAGTATGATAAATTAGGTTACTATCACAACTTATAAGTCAACTACTTAAGTTTTTTTCCCATGTGAATATTAATTTGTTACATATGTATAAAACAGCTCAAAATAGGATTTATTTACCATGAATTGAGTATTTTAGCTCTCTATATTTTGATTGGTGAAGCTTCGTTATTGTCGAAGCTGGAATTTTTTTAAATGTGAAGTTGAAGATGACATTTGTTTTTTTTGAAGCCAAGTCAAAAGTTCTGCACACCCTTATTTAAAGAGCTATTTATAATAGTTGCACTGTCATAATCTAGTCCCCGCTCCCAATCACAAACGTGTGCAATAGACATTGTTAAATAATATCACTTGATATGATGTGCCAATAAACTAATGTTAACAAGTGATATTTTCTTTTTTTAAGTCTTAACAAACCAAATGGTAGAATCGCAAAACATATCTATTTCTGCGTACAAAGATTAATGGGAAAGCTTGTAACTTTTCATTAATTAATTATTATTTTGTACTTTACCTCTAATCTTTTACTCAAAAGTACTACAAATGTGTTTTTCATTGTCTTTCATTGCTGTGTGTTAAAAAATAGACTCTGGCTTTACTATTTTAATGTCATTGTGTATGCTGGATCTGGACTGTAATGGTGATTGCATAAAACTCAAGGTCAGCTTGTAGGTTGTTGCTAAGGATAGGCTGGCTTGACGGTAACATACCGTAATTTGTTTCCTTTCATTCTTTGTAATTCTTTTTAGCACTGCTTCTTACTACTGTTTCAGCATATGTACTAATTGCACTAGTGTGTTAGGGATGAATAAGGTTAAATTTGGAGTTAATTTACCTGCATTTGCATGGAGGAAGAGGGGAAAACCACCCTCATTACACCCAACCAGGATATAAACCCTGATCTCCTTGTCATCGGCAGTCTAGTCTTTTGCGATAGTAACACCTTGGCCCATACAGCCACCACTCTATTGTGAAAATGGTTGGTCAATTGGTTTTTTCGAAGGTGAGGGAGCTGTTTTCTGCTACAATCCCATCCAGGCTGGTTTTCACTTTTTGTAACAGTTTTTATAAAGCTAGTAATGTAATTGTGTTATGATCATTTAAAAAAAAGGAAATTGCACCCTGTAATTTGCAACACGTTTTTAAAGAATTTGTGTGTCTCATTTCTCTTTTTTGTAGCACCAATCTGATAATTTAAATTTAATGCTAATTAGTTGTTTTGTTGTTATTGTGATGGTTAAAACTAACGGACCTTAGAGAGGGCCAGGGGGCAATGGAGCTCAGCCTTCCTCCGTCCCCCTCTAAAATAATTAAATCACATTCTGTGATAACTAAATTTATCATGTTAAGACAAAATATATTAATTATCTTCAAAATAAACCAGTTTGTGAATTATATTTAAAACCCAAATTTACATAGTTATGAAAAGTTTAATATTTGTATACAATATTAACCATGTTTTTAAATATTCAAACTTTGATTTGGTATTGGAAATATTTGTTAGTTTTCGATTCGACTACGCTTCAAATTGAAAGAGTGGGCTTAGCACACCCCTACTCAGGAGTAGCTATATATTTTTTTATCACCGAGTCTTACTACCTGTTCAGGCTATACACATATATGATAAATACTCAAAGGTAGGGATGAGAAAGGAATCATTTTAAAGTTAATTTACCCACATTAGCATGGAAGGAAAGTAGGAAACCATTTATGGAAAAAACCGCCCTCAGTAGATTCGACCGGGATTCAAACTCCTATCACCCCGTTATCAGCAGACCAGTCTAACATGAACCTTAAGACCGTTAAGTCACCGAAGCAGATCTCTATTCATCGACAGGATATTGGTGCTAGGAAACAATGAGACGGAGGGGAATTTTCTATGTATGAAACAATGAAATCTTTACAGACACAATCATAAGTTTAGAAACAAAGCTGGTTGTATTATAAAATACTCTATAAAAAAATTTGTCTTTGACTCTCATAAACATTTCTATAAGATGAATGAAAATAAAACAATGTTAACATTTTTGTACAGTTGATTCTACTGTTGATCCATTTCACTTGGCTCATATATATTAGTAAATTATGGACATCACAAATATTGTAAACTATTTTAATACCGATTGTATAATATGATGTATATGTTTATTCTATTTATGTAAAGAAAATAAAAACTATCCAATGTTATACTTGAAAGTTTTATCTGGTTTTATTTCACTAAAATATTATTTTTTTGTCAGGTAAACTTGAGTTCTCGGGGTTAACATCTCATAGTTATAAAAGAAAAGATTACAAACACTTTGTTTTCCCTATAAATTATTATAAAATAGTTTCCTAAAAATATATATAAAACAACTAAAGAAAATTGAAGTGTAACCTTAATTGAAAAACATTTGATGTTTTTTTTAATTGTGAAATAACAATTTTTTGAATATTTGATGTGGCTTATACATCTACAGTCCAATTTTCATAGTAAGAGCCTTGTCTGACAGCCAGAAAAGTTACTAGATTTACTTTTAACCTCTGTCAGGCCATGTTATTTGTAACTGTCACGTTTGACAGATATTATTGATAGTTATAAAATAGCAATAATAATATAGTAAAATGTTACCAATTTTGTCTATAAAAATATATGTATTTTATAAAAGACACTTTCCATAAATGTTTACCTTTCACGACACTCTGAAACAAAATAAATATTATTTTGGGGAAGCCATTTGTCTATCTCGGGCTAGATCCGAAACCATATTACAGGCTGTGTTAAAACTATGTATCCAGGGTTTTTATAAAGTTCCTCTGAGGAGTTTTTGGATTTAGATATATAACCATACTGAAGGGCAAAATAAGAAAAAAAATAATTTACATCTCGGCACTGTTTAGCATTAAAAACCAAATGGCATCTCTCATTTTTCATTATAATGACTTTGAAGGTACTTAACCTAATCAAAAATCTCCAATTTCGATCATATCTCTGCAATTATTTGAGATACAGAATAACTTATGATTGTAGAGTTGTAGTACTATCAAAAATAAAAAAAACCTTAACTTGAAATATATTATTATAAAACAGATAGTTTCCGAGCTATTGGCAAACATATTTTTTTAAATTGAGGTCTTAGAAAATCAGAAATTGATTGGTATGCTCTTTGATGAACAGAGATGTTAGTCTTTCTCAATTTGTTTCTATAAAAGTGTATTTTCAGTAGATATCAATTTAGGAAAACCTCGATCTGCTCCTTCCCATAAGTATATTTGGGGATTTTTGTGTGTGCGCTACGTCTAACTACCCATCCAGACTATCTGCATATTCACACATAAGATGGGGAGGATGAAGGTAGAATTTGGAAAAAGTGTGCTCTCATTTTCAGAGAGGAAGAGTGGTGAACCATCTAAGAAAAAGCACCTGGTATGGATTTTAGCCTCAACCTCCCTGTTACAGGAGATCCAGATGGCGGGACTGACACTTTGGTCTGCATGCCCATCGATGTTGGTGAAAATGTTTCTCATAACATAATTATATATAGATTAAATGTGTTTCTATAATCTTAAATCATTTTAAAATAACCTGAAAGTTGAATGCAATTTGCAATTTCAAAGTATAGTCTACGCCATGAAAAAAATAGTCAGCTGGAAGTGGTATGGATGGAATCATAAATAAATATAAATCAAGAAGCTTCTTTTGTTACACAAATTTTCGCTCGATTATAATTTGAATTCTGTGGTCTATTGGTACGGTGTTTCCAGATTTTTCTCTGAAGAAATGGGTCTGGAATGGGACCAAACTCAGCCTCGCGAGGACAAATTAAGAGCTACTTTAATAACGATACATCATATCCTGTCTAGAAAACTGAGATTAACAGTTTGGAAGAACTGTAGAGAAATTCCAAAGATATTTCTTTGCCACCAACATTAATAACAATTTACTATAGCATTATTATTATTTTATAGTTGGGCCTATTGGTAGTAGCTATCTAAAGTGACAGATGCAGATAACATTATTTGATGTATGAACATATAGAAATTGTTTTATTAACTTTAGTAACCAACTTCTATTATTCTTCATACCAAAATCATACTTTAGTTATTATAGAGTATTATTATGGGAAGGTAAATCTAGTAACTTTTTTCTAGCTATCAGATTTACATTTGTAATAAAAAAAATTGAGGCGGATTAATTATATAGGGTTGCCATACAGTCTTAAAACTGGGGAAAAAAACCCAGGAAATTTGGTTGTTTGGAAAAAAACAACAGAAAAACACACGGAAATTTGAAAAATCTTGTAAAAATAATAAAATATTTGTTAATTTGAGACATTTAACGGAAAGATTGAAATAATTGGTCTTTAAATGAACGAAAAAGGGATCTGAAGAATTAAGCACAAAAGCATACGGTTTTAAACATAACTTCACCCAATCTGATGAAATATATATATATTTTTTCTTTTCTTCAATCTCGGCTACCTGAAAAAATGGGAATTCCTTGTGGTAGTAAGAAAATAGTGACAACCCTAAATACTTTTTTCTATCGCAAATTAAAGTCTAGTTGCATTTAAGAACAATCGATATTAGAAAAGTAAAACTCTTTTGTTTATCATATTTTCTAATATTCGGATTCGAAATTCAGGATCTGTGAGTAAAAATACAAATTCGTAATAACAAAATAGTGGATTAGACTCTTTTAGTTAAGAAAAAAACCCGAAACCTTGCACTTTGGTTTAATTTTTATTTTCACATTTAAAATAACTCCTAAAGAGGAGAAGAAGAAGAATAAAAAAAACGGGAACAATATTCCCAAAGTAACCGTGAAATTCTTGCAAGTGTATTCTTTCCTTTGCATCATATGAAGAACCGGAGAAGAAAAGAAATGTGAATTTAGTAGTAACTTTTCTTAAGACAGTATGAGCGAAGTAGTGCCCGGGGAACGAAAGTATTAAAAAGTGTAGAAAACAAGGGATGAAATTGAAGGAGGGTGAGAGAGTAGGGGTGTAGAATTTTTTTTTTCCGTGGGAGTGAGGACTATAATAAGGTTTTTAGCTATCGGTGATGGGGGTGGGGGGTTGGAGTGTAGTTTTAAAAAAGAGGAAAGAAGTGTTTTCATATACCAAACTTCTTTTCTTTCCCTTTGGCGATAAGTACATGAGATATGTTGTTAAAGAGGGGCCTATATCTCACTCCGTTATATTTATTTCCCAACTAGCAGACGGGAATCGTCATTTAATGTCGTTGGTAACACTGTCCCTATTTATATTGACTATCTAAATTAAGGGGATTAATTAAAGTCAAACAACAACAGCTTTATATCGTCTTCAATCATAACATCAATATTGGATATTTGAAAAAAAAAATATATATATATAATCCTATAATAATGTCTTAGTATTCAATTTTGAAAGAACAATCATTAAAACCAATATTCGTCGTCACATATTTGAAAATAGAACTGATACCTTAAATTTCATATTGTTGAATTTGGGGTGGTAAACATTCCATTTCATCCTTCCTTTTAACTTAATTAAAACTAGTAATATTTCAACCTACAATATCTAATTTAATTTGAGTAGTAATAGTTTATTATACTACAAACCGCCATTGTTTTCTAATAAAACTCGATATTCGGAACAAATGAATAGGATTTGATCATAAGTCACGTCGAAGGCCATACCTAATAAAGTCTACCACCTTGATAAACGTATTTCCTGATTTTCAAATATTCGAACAAAAGAGTAAATTATTTATTCCTCTATTGCCTTTGAAGTAATTTCATTGTTATTATTATAAGGTCATGTGATGTGTTTATTTAGTATGATTTATAAAAAAAACTATCATTATAAACTCATTTTCTATATTAAAAGAGTATATGTCCTGTTCTTCCCCTAATAACATCCTGTTTTACAAAGGAAGAGCTTTTTTTTAGTTCTTTTTGTGAGAGAGAGAAAAAAAAAGTAAAAGCGAATTAAAAACTAAAGTACTCCAAGGAAGGAGGGGGGAAAAATCAAGAAAAAATATGGCTAGGTTTGGAATCGAGTTAATTAAGTCTTTTTAAAACCTCATCAAAGTTACAGAGAAGTAATCGGCTAGCTAATTATTATATTAACGAAGAAGTAGGGAAAAATATTTTCACTTCTTTCTTTCTTTCTTTAAAAAAAAGTTTGCAGGAATTGAGGAATCAAGAAAAAAGTTTAGTAGTTCTGAGCAAACTGATATGTCCAGGGGCTGTATGATATATATTTTTAAATAGGAATTTTTTTTTGTTCTAAATTTGCAATCATACTATTTTGATTATCTGGCAAAGACAACTTTACTATCTTGTTTTCTAATTAATAGACTACACTTTGGTGCTATTTTACGTCTATTATCAACTTTCATAGCATCACTAAGAAATGTAATGTCACTCTCGTAATATACTAGACTGCCGATGACAAGCAGATAGGGGTTTGAATCCCAGTCATATGTACTGAAGGTGGTTTTCTAAAATTTGTTTTTCACTCTCCCTCCATGCAAATATGGGTACATTTCCTCTAAATTCAACCTTATTCATCCATAACTCACTAGCGTAATAGCACATTCGTATAACCTGAACAGGTAGCAAAAGGCGGTGCTAAAAAAACCTGTAGTTGTTTGGTTAGTTTGCTCCTTGGCGTTGAATATAACCCACAGCCCTGATTTGTAGGCCGAGATTCCAACCCCGACCTTCTCGCTACCAGCATACCAGACCAAACGAGCTTGACGATTAGACTGCGTGCCTATTGATTTGGGTAACCATACCACTGTCACTGGTAGACTACTAATTTTATTTCGAATTTTTGTCATAAATCTAAATAATATGTAGAATGATTTTGGTAGGAAAAAAACAATAACACATTATTTTTTTCGTTCAATATGGATAACATTTTACTATATTATTAGAAATACTTTATAGGTAGGACCTAATTATATTATCTACCAAACGTGGTATCTACAAATCACGTGACTTGAGGTACGAAAATATAACAATTGTTTTAGTAACTTTTAGAACTATCAAATAAATGGTACGGAACTCCGCACGGACTTTCTCGCTCTATTGTTTAAAAATGGAAATATTTACTCAAAACTCGTAATATGTGTGAAACTAAATAACATACACTAGCAAAACCAAGCAACTATACATATGTAAAACATTTTTTGAGTCCCGGTTTTAAATTTTATCATTTTATTTTTAAAAAACTAATGTCCTCGTTTGTGTGTTTGGACCGATAAAAAAAATATCGATATTGGGTCCACAAGGGTCGACACTTCGTATTAAAATTTCGACTTCCAGTTAACATTTTCGACATTTTATTAGGTGTTGCACATCTTCATGTCATCGCATTTCTATTAAATTCCTCATTTATAAATTTTTACTTATAAAAAATGTAAATATTGACTATTGAGTCGTGTATTTATTTATACGCCAAATCATGTCCGATACTTGTTACTTTTTAAGGTGTCATTTTTTTATTTTTAGCATCGCTTCTTGATACCATTTCGGGTAAAACGCATATGTACTATTTACGCTAATGTATTAGGAGTGAGGAAGGTTGAATTTATAGGAGGTGTACCCGCAGTCGCGTGAAGGAATGGTGGAAAACCATTTAGGAGAAAACCACCAGGTCTGTATATCCAACTAGAATTCGAACCCCGATCTCTCCGTCATCGGCAGTCTTGTATATTACGAGAGTGACGCCTTAGACCGTTCATCCACCGAAGCGGGTGTGTTAATTTTGACAGACATAATATAGATATAGTAAACTGTTATCAATGTCGACTGGTTTCCATTAACAAGGTTATCTAGCTATACGTCTATTTACCGGCATAGTTAGTTGGGTATGCCCTAAAGTACTTGATTAACCTGGGAGGTCAAGGCTTTATACCCAGCCGGGTGTATTGTAGGATATAAACCCCCTTCCCCATCTCTCTCAATGTGGTTTTTCATCCTCTTTCCAAGCAAATTATAGTAAATTAATTAAAAACTTTCCTTCCTTATTCGGGACTAAAGTTTTGTTATGTGCGGATGTAGGAAACACGTGTTATTGGCAGTGTTTTTGAATTTTTTATAGCAAATTTTTTTTTCTGAACTAATTGAAATATCGCTTCAGTAGAAACATAGTATTATTATTATTATTATCACCGCGTCTTACTACCAGTTCGGGTTATACGCACTTACGCTAATGTGTAATGGTAGGGTGATT
>CABFOV010000295.1:0-15110 GCA_902141375.1 Timema poppense
AAGAACGAGATGAGAGGACCAGATAACAGAAAGTGCAAGTGAGAGGAGAAGGATGAAAGCAATTTAAGGCGGAAGAATGTTGGAAGGATATTTTACTAAACTGACCCAACCACGGGCTGAAAACAATTGATGATGATGTTGATTTCTCTATAGCTATTCTAACTGATCCAATTCTAGGTAACAACATAAACATATTATACCTCCATTGTTTATAGGTGTAATAATTACCAGAGGCTTATAATCTATTGTTCACGTAATGAGACATTTGCAAATCTAAATTTAGAATATTTAAGTAATAAAAAAGCAGAGGGTCGTTGGTTTTACCGCAAAATATTTCATGTTACCGTATTTATTTCTAGAACATGCGTGGGTTTCCTTATCAAACATTGTAATTGTAATTTGAAAAAACATTTTTAAAACGCTAACTCATGTACATATCAATTTGTATTCCCACAGTTCAGGTGTGTACTGGCTTTATTATTACTATTATTATTATTATAATAATTGTGTTTGACACCAAGATTATTAACGACTTATTCAAAGGGGTTTGAACTATAAGGGTAGCTAATAGGGGATAAAATCACATGTTGAAAATCAACCCATGTGCACAAGTTCAAAATTTTAACCGTGACCTTACCGTAACGGGTAATTCTGTTTGATACGATTCTAACACCTTAGACTAAGTATTCATCGCTGTGGGTGGTTAGTTCCAGCGTACTTAACTCTTACTCGGGATGCCAGCGCTCAGACCCCAAATAGTTGTTTTTAAGTTAAAGTTGTTTTTCCCCCCCTTTGCCTGCACACTTTCTTTCTGGGAAAATACTAGTGCATTTTCTTAAAAGACGCATCTTTCTTATTCTCAGGTATTAACAATTAAAAACAACTTAAAGTTAGGCTTTTAAAATTGTCTCTGCAATTAATTAATGCGCATATATGAACTATGACTTAGGCTAACCTAATTTTGGATAAACACAGCAACAATACCACATACCGTTGATATATGTCAGCTTTCGTCAGTACTCGAACACGTGATTCTTATATCTTCGCATTTAAAAACATATAATTAGGTCTATTCAACTCCAAGCTTTGCTCACTTTTTAAAAAGAGGTAAAAATGTTTCTTTGTTGCACTCATAACTTGGAAGTGCATTATCAATAACCAAATTATAACTCGCAAAATATATTGTGGTTTGAATTTCGTTATCTTGTTCGTTGATACGGATACTTTGCGTGAAGTGGCTCTTTAGATATATTTGTAAAGTGATACCTACTAATGATTGAACGCTGATAAAACATTAGGAGTGTTTCTTAGAAGTAGAGCTTATCTTAGTACCAACAAACTACATTATATAAGTTCACATCTTTATCGTTGACATTGCTTTAGAAAACTACCTCAACTTCCTAGGCAGTACTTATTATTGACCTACATAACAGCCCATCAACCTATACAACTTCTCCTTTACGACTATCAAATGGAACATACTTCTTCTTTACGAAACCCTCCTCGATGGCGTAGTTGGCTAACGCGCTAGTTTTGTGTTGAGCTAGACTGTTGAGGACGGCGATTGAGGTTCGAATCTTGCTCGGGGGAAATGGGGGTTGTTTTTCCTAAATGGTTTTCCACTCCCCCTCCACACAAATTCGGGTTCCCTTCCTCTTTATGCAAGCTTCCAAATTCCTAACCCATTAGTGTAATTAGTACTTAAGCCTATAACCCAAACGGGTAGTAAGACGTGGTGATAAGTATTAAATTATTATTCTTTACCAAGTTTTTTTCTTTCAAATTAATTATAAAATTGACACCTGAACACTGGAATTGAGCTCGGGACCTTTGGTTTAGCGCACCAATGCTCAACCCTGAGCTATCCATAGTTCGTCCTGTGCTCAGGGTCACTCTTCACTCATTATTTAAGACAGAGTTTGTGATGGATGGACATGTAGATATAATCGGCTACTAAGAGCTATCGTTGATGTCATAGCTACCGGAGAGACTGTTTTGGTTGCGTGTCTTGTAGCTCATCTCCAGACAGGCCCACCGAATCACGTGGTAAGGACAAGGGCTGAGTACTCCTCCTCCCCCTTCGTTGGTATGGAAAAGACAAAAAGATGATCTACATAAAAAGCGTGGAAGGTAGAAAAAAATTTCGCTATTTATCGCAAATTATCTCTATAAGTACAGTATAGAAGCAATTAGTATTCATCCTGGAATAATTGGCAAAGCTGTGGGAAAATTCTATTTGGCCCCCTTTCTCCCCTCTACGCACTTTGGAAAACAATTCGATGGGCTTCCTCATCCTATAGGGATCTGTGTAAACTTGAAATGAACTTTAGATCTTAACTTAATAACCTACATGTTATGCAATCTCATATATATTTTACTATTCCGCTGAAATTAAATATATAGAATTAGATGACAAATAAAATTATCGTGCTTTTTCAAAATTATTAAATTAATTATTTTAAAAACTTATATAATACAACTTTAAGAATAATTTATAAACAAACCATTGTTATATTATTATTATGTGTATTTATAGGTCATTTCCAAACACAGCCAGACGAATACATCTAATTATGGCACACTTAATCTAAATACTCATTCTTAGTGAACATTATCGTATCGATTGAAGTTGAACCAAGGTTTTTAGACGTCAAGTTGGGGGGAAGTAGCTTTTCAAGGAAGTTGAGCCAATTTGTTAATGTATCTATGGGCTAGAACCCCGGTCCGGCGCATCGAGTTTTCTCATCCTTACGAATGTTGGTACATTTCCTTCAAATTTAACCTTATATATATCACTTGGGTTTTTTAGGGTGTTATTCATAATTAGTTTCGTCACTAGAGTGAGCAGAGAAAAAAAAAGGGGAAGGGAGGTAAAATAGGTACTTTATTTATACATTTAAAAAAAAATCCCACCGCGTCTTAGTGTCCTTCCGTATTAAACACACATATAATAACTATTCTAATGGGCTAGGAAGCAAGAAAACAGAATTTTTGGGACGAAATAACCCAAATTTGTACGCAAGGAGCGTGAAAAACCAAATGGTGAAAACCATTCGCAGTATCGGTACACCCAACTGGAATTCGAACCTCGGTCTTCCCGTCACTGTAAATTCAGTCTAACACGATAGAGGCGTGCTAGACCATGCGACCACTGGTATAGTCTAAGGTGGGAATGAATGGAACTTGAGAAAAGGGTAAATGTTGTTGCAATTCGAATAGCAAAACTTTTATTTTTGTTGGTCAAGATAAATCAAATATTGCTTCTATACAAAGAGAGTTTAATTTTCTTCACACGGTGATATCAATAGTTGTTGAATATTTGTCATAAGCATAGCGGCTACGTGTTGGTTGCGCCAGTGTGTATTTGCGCCCACTGTGTATTCAAATCATTCGTATTGTTCTAAGGAAGATAAATGTTTGTATTTACAAAACTTGTTTATGCTATTTCCTTTAAAAACATTTAATTTTAGTTTAATTTTTACACAAGCAGAAGAGATATCGGTTCAATGACTAACCTAACCTAACCTAGACTAACCTAACCTAACCTAAACTAATCTATCCTACCAACATTTCTTCATACTAGTAGTTCTGAAACAGAAATAACAGGTCAGTGACTAACCTAACCTAACCTAACCTAGCCTACCAACATTCCTTAATACTAGTAGCTCTGAAACAGAGATATCAGGGCTGTATCTGAATAGTCAAGTACACTTGACTTGATGCAAACTTGATGCAGTCTTCATAATTTTACACTTCTCGCGGTTTTCATAGTGAAGACTGCATCAAACTATTCGAACGACAACACACTTGGGCCCGCAGTGCTGCTTCCTACCGAATAACTTAGAAACTATGTAAAAGCCATCTATTAGCTCTAATGAAAACGAAATATTTGTGTAAGTCGGTGCTCATGCAGACGAAACGATAATACTAAAACAATTGCCAGTCAAACACCGCAAGAAAACCGCATGGCTCGTAGCTTTCGTATCCATGGTTACTAAGACCTCGAGAAGACTGCATCGGTCTAGTCCGCGACTATTAGGACAGATCTACACTTGGTCACGTGATTGCCAATGTAGATATCAACGCCACGAGCCAACGCGACGCCGCATAAGTAGACTATTCGGATACAGCCTAGGTAAATGACTAACCTAACCTAGCCTTGCCTACCAACATTCCTTAATAATAGTAGCTCTGAAACAGGTCCGATCAAAAAAATAAACGTCATATATGTCCTCAATTACTTCCAGTTGCTATTATCAAGGCTTTGACTCGCCGACGGGCGCAAACACGTACGGTTTATTTTTGAAAGGGCGCTACCAACACGTGCGCAACCAACTCGCTCCTAGCATGGTGGCATTAGATGACAAACTTTTTAAATATAGAGAAAATGTTGTCATTAAATTCCAGGACGTCATTGACAGATATTCAAGAACTAAAGATACCACCGTGGAAGAAAATTAAACTCAATGTTTTATAGAAGCAATATTTGATTTATTTTAACCATAACATTTGTTGCTATACAAACTGCAAAAAACACCTTCTGTCGCGTTCTCTGTATCTCCACCTTAACACTTTTAATTACTTCTTTTATTTCGCTTTGCTGTGCTCAATAAACTGAGAAAACTGCAAGTTTAGCTCTCTTATTTTAATGTGAACAGCGGGATTAGAAAACGGAAACACGAAACTTGGTATCAAATTATTTCTTGTTCTTTTATTACCGTGGTGACCGCAGTTTCTGCGAGCTAATTTGAAATTATCGCGGTTGCGGACACACTGTAAAATCCGAGAAAGATTGATTCACAGCTTCCCCCTCCCCTCCTTCGAGGAACACGCCACAGAGACGCGGGTCTTGGTGTGGGGGACTCTCGAATCCGAACGAGTATTTCAGCGTCTAATCTCGTTGATCATGGTCTGTTTAGTTTGTAGGGCTCTTCCAGTGTCGGGTGACACATGGACGAAAGTGACTGAAGGCATCACTCAAATTTGGTGACAACAGGGAAAGAAAGCGGTCTTTATTATTCTACCTGATTTCCCAGTCTGTTCTATTAGGTCGGTTAGTGAAACTTTCTGGTCGCTGCTGATGTAATAATTTTACCATTCTCATTGTTTACTTTTTTTTTTTCAAATAAAGAAAACGAACTAATTTAAAGACTTATTATCTGTATTTTTACAAACTTTTGAACAAAATTGATGGTTCTGGACCAAACTTAGACCATACATAGCCCAAACAACTCCGGGTTTAGTTTGTGTCTTCCTCGAAAATTACATACTATATTTTAATTAGGTCTACAAAATGAAGCTATCAAAAAATCTTTAAAACAACCGTATTTTGTCTCAGTTTATCGAATCTCACAATGTTTAATTAAAGAAATCAACGAGAGTATTACTAATCAAACTTATTGTTTCCTCAAGGTTTAAATTAACTGGGTCAAGAGTGAGCAAGGGGTTCAGTCCTCGGTCCCGGCACAGATTTATCTGATTATCAAACCCTTCCTCCACCTCTGACAAGACGTGTATTAATCACAACTTGTGAATGTGGGGAATGCCAGGCCTCCACCGTGGTTCAGGATTCCACGTTAAACTGTAGGTCATCCATTTCATCTCACAATTACCCTACCTTTACACATTAGCGTAAGTGCATATAGCCCGAATGGGTAGTAAGACGCGGTGCTAATAATATTAATAATAATAAGAGTGAGCAAAAGGTTTGATCATTAATTTTTGTTTTTCTATTTTCAGCCAATACTTGTATATACAATAATATACAACACTTACTATTATAACACTTGGTATTAAAATATTTCAAGTATGTCTAAGTTGATTAAAAATTTTTAAAACTCATTTATAATCGGTATTAACAAACTTATCCACGGGATTTTAATGTAACCTGAGCAACACATTTAAGAAATTCCACTTTAAAATCACAACAACAAAATCTTATATTATTTTAACATTCAGTTATGACTATGGTAAAACAGTATTTTATTCTATTGAGGAAAGCTGGATCTTTGTTTCCTACGATTACATTAATATAAAAACTGTTACATTTGGCGTAGTATGTAGCTAAAAAATAAACAAAGTACACCTTTTTCGCATACATTTTTAGTTATAAAATTTAAGTCTATTTCACTTTGTTGGGTCCATGTATTCAAATGATAAACCATTTATTAAATAATGCCGTTTCTGAACGTCCGCAATGCTTCTCAGCGTTCTAGTAGACTTCCCAATTGAGGCCCATTTACACTGTCATGTATTATTTTGCGCCAATAGACATGCCAGTCCAACTGTCGTGCAAGTAAATGGTCCCACACAGTTTTTTAAATACCGTGCAAAGATTTACTTGCGAAACAGTTGAGTTCACCACATGCGTCATGCAAACTCTTTAATTTGCATACAAATAGACGTTTACATTGTTATGTTAGCATGCCAATAAAACATGACACTGTAAAACTCACTTTAAGCAACATCCGTTTTTCATAACATAACCAATGTTTAAACTTTGCACCCGCCTTGGTGGCGTAGTTGGCTAACGCGCGAGTCGTGTTGAGCTCGACTGCTGAGGATGGGGAGATCAAGATTCGAATCTCGGTCGGGTGAACTGGGGCGGGGGGTGGGGGGGTGTTCCTAAATGGTTTTCCACTCTCCCTCCACGCAAATGCGGGTTAACTTCCTCTTATTTAACCTCCCTAATTCCTAATCCATTTGTGTAATTAGTACTTAAAGTGTATAACCCAAACGGGTAGTAAGACGCGGTCCTAAATGATAATAAAAATTAAAACTTTGATGCACAGTAGGTTGCTACCTAACACCGTGATACACAATCCCTCCCTTGGTTTAACACCATATATACATTAGAGCTCACCCCTCTCAAAAGTGTTACGTGGTTTATGAATCATCCCTAGACATTATCATATATTTAAAGAAAACCAACAGCGAACATTGCGCAAACCGTATTTCAAGGTTGAAACTTTCTTTTGTGAAGCAATGTTTCTATTTTTCAGGTACATAACTTTCTGGATTGTTTGGACTGTCCCACTTGTATTGTATTTTAAAAAAATATGAAATTGGTCGGTGTCATTTAGGCATGATATAGTCACTTTTTAATACATAAATATATTTTATAATTGTCTAGATATTTTGAATATTCTTATAAAAGTCCGATGTGAATCTTTGGAAAGGGGTATTTATACCAATACGTTATATGTTTTCATTGGAATATCAAGTGACGTTTTTTATTTTAGATTTATTAGAAAGTTATTATACTATCGACAACTGGGTGTATCACGTCACATTTAGTCATTAAATGTATCATAAAACTATTCATTTAATTGAATCTGCCATTTAAGAAAAAGTTTAATCCATCATATTATAGTGAAGTATAAATAAAAGGTTTAATTGCATGAAACTTAAATGCCATCTTTTTTTCTTTATCAAGGACAGTGAGAAAATCTAGTTAATTAATTGATACAATTTATAAACTGTCAAAGCTATTTGTTAGTCTAACCCAAATATATTAATCTACTTTGTTTATTTATTTCTTAAGAAGGCAGTGTTCGCTGATACGAATTTAGTGTGCGTTGCGTGTGGTAATGGGAAAGTGATTTATTTAACAGTAAAGCTATATTTTGGAAACAACATTTCACTGCACGGTTTATCTTTCCTTGGCACATTTTAAAATTGTGTCACCAGCGCACTTCAGGAAAATCTCATCAAGTTATGCCAATCTCAGACCAAATTAAGCTTTTTATTGGACGAATGCTTGGCAGTAAAAAAAATATTTAAAAAGTACATCAAAACAACAGAAACATCTTATTTAAAATATTAATTTTAAAACTATTGCTTCGGAGTATCCTTTTGAAGCTTTGAGTCGATTCCACCATTATATAAAACCTACATAAATATAATTTGTTTTTAATGTATTATTATTATTATTATTAGCACCGCGTCTTACTACCCGTTCGGGTTATACGCAGTTTTTAATGTAGCTATCTTATGTTCTCAGGAGGGAGTAAGTACAATGTTGCATTGGTTCCTTAAGGTTATTTATTATTATTTTTCACTAAGCAAGTTTATAATTCATTCACGACATTAGTTTACTTGGATGACAACCCAAAAAGTTACTAGATATAGTCCCTAATGTATCCCTACGCCAACAACTGTCATCTATCACGTTGGATAACTGTAATGAAAAACGATGGTAATATATGAATGTGATAGTTAACCACAGTAATTTAGGCCAATATTATTTATATATTTATTTGAGGTCTGACACAAAGCTTATTTATAGTTTTATTCCACTTAGAAAAATTATTATTCACAGCACTTTCACAAAAGGTCCAACGAAAATAGCTTTAATATGGCGACCGATGAAAACCATGTGGTTGAACATGACGGAAACAAGTTAATTAACAATGATGCATCACTCAGTAGATAACAATATTTTCTTCAGTTAAATATTTCGAAATACTATAAAATAATCACAAAATAATTTATTATAAATAAAAAAAGACAAATATTTTCTTTTTTCCAAGTAAATACGATGCCTCTATTTAAAGGTATGCACTTTATTATACATAATGGATAACATTCCAAAACGGGGACTTAGTACTTTTAATTATGTTTAAAATATTGTTTCGAGTTGGATAAAAATAAGTTATTAAAAGTAATTAAATAGTACGAGAAAACTTAAGTTTACGTTATTTTAAATGTGAAATATAACAGGTAATAAAAAAAATTAGCATTTATAACAAAACATTGATCTTTTAAAAGTGTTGGCAACCCTAAACCTAAATATATGATTTTTGAACTGTCATCCAGATAAAAACTTATCATGAACAGACTCTAGATACTCTAATTAATGTGTTTAACGGTATTTTGAATATCGTTTCATACGCCTACGTTCGACCCATCTTTAGTGCTTTATATTTTCTTCGTATGTTGTGCGTTTTCCATCGTTTCCCCTGCAGCCTTGAAGTTGACCAATTGATGAGTCACCGTATTTTTTTCTCTGCTCACTCATTTAGTTCACCGGAATATGTGTACAATATCTGTGCAGTGTGTGTATACTATAACTATAATAACATGACGCGATTCTCACTCGAATGAACGTGTAGAAAGTTCCAGTAGGCTCACACTAGGTTACATTTTTCATAATTATCATAATCTGATAATTTTGACCAAACCAAATTTTTTAAAAAAATTGAGTGATTGTGTTTTTAGTAAGCCTTATGTAAATATATCCGGTCTAGGAAACTGAGATTAATGGCCGGAGGAATCATTGTGCTGACCATATGACACCCTCTATCCGTAAGTGTTAGCACTATCGCGATGGCCGCTTGGTTAGTGTTGCTCGCTTGTGGGCTTACGCCATGGAGTTTTTTTAAATATATTTAAAACATTAAAATTTGATGGGTTTTTTTGCGAGAAATTGACAATATTAATTACGTTTTTTTGTAATCCTCATTTTATTTAGAATACCGTACAGATTAAAAATATATTAAATCATAAAACTTGATACAATATTTTGTTTCATATTTCTTGAGCGCTTCAAAATCTCATAAAGAATATTAAAATAACTTTTAAGAACCAAATAACAACATTCATTTAGTGAAAGCTAGATATGGTTTCCTACATCCTTAATTAGCCTTAAATTTTTGAAAATGAGTCAGTTCCTTGAGTCCTAAACAATAATATGTCTCTTACTTTATTTTTATCACCGCATCTTTATACCTGTTCAGGTTATACACATATATAATTATTAGTTACTCAAATGAGCTAGGGGCGAGGAAAAGCATTTTAGAGGTAGTCTACCCGCATTTGCGTGGAAGGAGAGTAGGAAACCATTTAGGTCAAACCACCCTTAGTAAACCCTACCGGGATTCTAACCTCGACCTTCCCGTCTTCAGTAGGCCAGTCTAACACGAGATAGACGCCGTAGACCGTTTGGCCACTGAAGAGAGTTTCTCTTTCCTCACCTTTGTACTCTCTTACCCAATGACTGTTTTTGTGTCGATTTTTATTAGACCTCGTTCCTTTCCTGTTGCTTCTGAGAACCTTCTGGCTGTCTAGTATCTTTTCTTGTTGGATTCAACTCCAATTTGGTTTCTTCTTTCAACGAACGAATTGAATTGTTACCTTAGTGGGGTGACCTTAGGCCTATATAATATGCATGTTTAATACAATGTTTTACAACTGTTAAACTAACACATATTTTATACTAAATAGAATAAGGAAATTCCTCCTCTTGATTAGCTAAGAAAAGGTCGAGTTTTGAATACAAAGATATTAAAAAAAGCTATTGAAAAACTTACATGGAACGCGAGAAGAGGTCAGTACTTTTGCAGTTTTTATATAAAAACATTTTTTGTTGGTCAAAATAAATCTAATATTGCTTCTATATAAACATAAAGTTTAATTTTCTTCGCATGATGACGCAAAAGTTTTGCGTCTCTAAATTATGTGCGATACTATGATCTCAAAAAAATTCTTCGGTGGCCGCATGGTATAGGACATCACTTTCATGTTAGACTAGACTACCGATGACATCAAGATCGAGGATCGAATCCCGGTCGAATGTACTGAGTTTTTTTTTTCAAAATTATTTTTCACTCTCATTCCACGAAAATGCGAGTACGTTTCCTCTAAATGTGAACCTTCCTCGTCCCTAACTCATTTGCGTAATTAGTACATATGCGCGTAACCTTAACAGGTAGTAGGACGTGATGCTAAAAATAAAAATATTAAAAGAAAATTTAGCAATATATATCTTTATTTTTTAATCATGCGAACTATTGTCGTCCAGAACTGTAAAACAATCGAGCACTTTCAGTTTCGTCGGAGCACTCAGTGCTCTAGTATAAACGCCTCTGTTAGAATAATCGTGATGGTTCTTCCTGCCTCCCCTGGTCAGTGGCCCGGGGAGGGGGGCTGGGACGGATGTATCCTGTGGCCGATGTGGTTATTTTGTTCGCGACATCATCAGTCGTGGTGTATGCGTAACTGATGGATAAATGACACGTTATCCTGTACTGAGAGTAGCGTAGACAGTCCGTGTCTGTCGGCCAGTGAGAGTGCGTGGACCGAGTTGGGACACGCGGGATTGGATCAGGTTCATATCCGTCGATCGTTCTTCGACCAGATTGACTGAAAGGCTTAGAAGTAGGCCCACCGCCATTAGTGAAGTGTTGGTTTGTTGTTTTTAGGGTTTGGATAGCTGTCGGGACGGGGCTATCGCTGTTACTCCATGTGCTCGTGAAATAATTAATTCTCTATTGTCCACACATTCTATAAGTTTTTTTTATACCTTTGAAATAGTTTAATACATATTTACAACACGATAAATAAGCATGTAAACTACCTTTCAATACATGCTCTAAGTTAAGTTTGTGTGTTTTGTGTGTTGGTTTTCCACCGTGGTTTGCGTCTCGTTTATTTTCACTATTGTAGTAGGGAAGAGGACGGTAGAATGTTAAGGGAGCCCTTTAGTAAAAAAACAAACCTCATTACATCTGGCCGGGATTCGAACCTCTCCGGTACGGACAAACTAGAAAATATGAGATTGACGTCGTTGTCCGCGTGCTCACTTGTGTAGATTATGCGTAACTTTCACGCGCATAATGTTTGGACTGATTCTCAGAAAGAAACCAAAATGTGTGTTGGGTCTTGTCATACTGTTCACCATAATAATATTTTAGGAAATATACTAACAAATCAGCAAGTACATTTTATTTTGTACGAACATGCTTCCTTTTATAAAAACTAACCTTTATTTCCCTCATAATTATTTAGTATATATATATTTTTTAGCGGATTGTATTACATTCTAATCTCAACTTAACGGTCACTTGGCAATAGCCAGTATTTCAACTTTACCTTACAGCTGAGAATAAAACCGATCAAGTAGTTCAATGGAGGGGAGTAGAGTTGTGTCGATAAAGCTGCGACGGGAAGCCACAGAGGTACATCCACGTCACGCCCGTGTCCTTCTTGGATCCGCAATGTTGCTGAACGGGTTTGTTGTTGTGCAAGGTCAGTTCATTGGAGCGTGACATTTAGGTCCATTGCAACCTCCACTGACTGACTGTTCACCGGGGAGACAGGTAGAGCAAGCCGGGTGAAGCTCGCCAACGTCCTTGATACTACGGATACAGTTGGGTGTTGAAGAGGTGTTATCCTAGTTGACGAGCGATGCCGGGACCTTTACTGAGGATAGTCTTGTCCACACTCCGCGCCCTATTACTCGTTTGGTCTCCTCGGAAATTTACACTAATAGGGTAGGGATAGAGAAAGCGTTACCACATCTGTGTGGATATAAAACCATCTACCACCCCGACCGGAATTCGAATCCTAACCTCTTGTTATCATCAAACTAGACAATACGATAATGAAGCCTTAATCCATGTGTTCGCTAGTGTAAGTGTGGTTTTCCATCACCTTTCCAGGGGATGTTGTTAGGATAATTTAGAGCTCTTTCTTCGATATGGGTAAGAAGGGACTCTTGAAAAAACAAACTTTTTTCGTCCAAAATTGACAAAATTTTACTATTTTATTAGTGTTATTTTATAGATATTGATAAATATCTATCAAAAATGACAGATGCAGATATCATGACTTGATGCATGAATACATTAAATTAAATCTAATAGCTTTTCTAACTGTTAGATAAGGTTCTTCTTTTACAAATTGTATCGTTACTCGACTACACTGTGGATCAATAATATTTTCGACTGCCAGTACTGACAAATAACAACTTTAAGGAACTTTAGTATAATTTCCTTGGAGAGATGAAAAGTCAAAACAACTACTCCCAGTTTATCCGTTTGTAAATAATCCACGGCCCAGCTTGTGTCATAATATAATGCTCACCGACTGTTGCTCTAGTCCCGTCAGCTCATTGTATCAGATTGAGTTGTCGGCAAGGTAGAGTGTTATCACGGCCATATTATTGACACGCTGTGTTTAAATGGTGGATAACATAATCAAACACACGTGACACTTCTCTGGTGATCGTCTCTGCCCAGTTTAGTCACTGGTTTCCTTCTGAAGTTTTGTTCGGGGGCTTGAGTTGGGTTGACGGATCTTTACGAGTTAGACTATATCTACCAAAATTATTTAAATTAGGGATCACTGATTATTTAGGTTAGGCTTAAAGATAACTAACAAATAATACTCTTTCTAGAGAGGTTGTCATTCAAATACACGATGGCGTGATATATTTTTCTATTAGTTCTCAGCCTTCAGTTTTTAGACAGCAGTGAAAATGGAGTGTTTAGGACAAATTTATAATAAACCGTAGATTTCGCACAGTGCTACAACAGTCTGGACCTCTCCAAGTGCAACTCTATAAAAAGTGAGCTATCGTCATGTGGTTGTACTTGTACAAGTAGCTCGTGGGCCGGTAGGACTGCGATGTAAAGTGTGTGACACAAGTGTTCAGGGCAAGGGGGGAGGTCACTCCAATGGTACCTATGACAGAGACAGCATGACAGGTCGGCATCCCATCAGGCGCAAGACGAGGGCCCTCACTGACTGCTGCTGCTGTTGGGGTGCGGCGACATGGGTACGTATAGCGAACAACTTTTTCTTCATAATGGGGGAACTAGGTATCTATTTAGGTATTTATCGATGTGTCTTCATTTACACTTTCTATTATAACCAGTCATCCAGCGATTATCTAATCCTGGAAGGGACGAAGCTGTTAAATCGGATAATTTTTAACTTCGTAGTTATGGAATAAGATTATTACTATGGGACCCTGTACTATAATTAGGCTTCTTTCCAGTACACTATACTAAGATGGTATTATCATGTCACTACTTCTACAAGATATATATTTAAATCTAAATTAGCCAATACTGATTAAATATCAGTCTCAATATTTGCCAAAATTTTCATCTGCAAAACACATCCCTTGGTCCATAAATACGCTACATTTGAGTAGATCTATATTAAGAGTATGGAGAGAAGAAAGGCTCACCTATAAGAATGTATACTAATAAGTAATAGGCCTAATATAGTAAAATAATACAAATATTACCCGCTTCAGTGGCCGCGTGGTCTAAGGTGTTCATCTCGCAATAGACTATACTGCCGAAGACGTAGATTGGGGTTGGATCCCGGTTGGGTGTACTTAGGGTATTTTTTCCCTAAATGCTTTTCTATTCTCCTTCCACTCAAATTCGGATACACTTTGTCTAAATTTGACCTTCTTATTCCCTAACACACTAGTGTTATAGTAAGCGTCGAAACCACTGAGCTATCCAGGAATCGTCCCTTGCTCAAGGTCATTCTTCACTCATATTTTAAGTCAAGAGTCTATGATGGACGTGCAGAAATCGTCGGCTATAAATGTGTGATTTTATTAAGATCACGAGCTATCAGATAACGCACATAACGCAGATAATTGTACAAGTGGCAGCATTAAGACAACTACTTAGTCGAGGGTGGCTGCGTTATCTGATAGCTCGTGATCTTAATAAAATATATTACACATTAGTAGCCGACGATTTCCACACGTCCATAATAGACTCTTCCTTAAAATATGAGTGAAGAATGACCCTGGGCACGGGACGATTCCTGGATAGCTCAGTGGTTAGAGCATTGGCCTACTAAACCAAAGGTCCCGGGTTCGATTCCCGTTTTTAAATTTTCAGAATATATATATCAATGTTCAACGCAAAATAAAACCAAGTTTGTTTTTTCCAAATCTCTCTTCCAAATATAATCCTACTATAGCTTACGTTTAAAACTGTTGGTCGTCAAGGAATAGAGTGGTAATAAATAGCTTGAACAAAGTATGTAATAATTCCTACTATTAATAGGAGCAGTTTTTGTTCTCGTTCCTGATTTAATTGGACCAAACTGTTTTACATATGGACAACTGACAGCAAGGGGTGAAAGGGCACCATTAGGTTCGAGAGAGATAGAGGTACTCCGATCTTCTCCACTCAGACCGGGGAAACTAAGGTGCGATTCCTGAGAGGGAGCGCCGAAAGAAAATTTTCCAGGCGTAGGAGCCGATCTCTTATTTAGTCAGTTTTTAGCCTCTTTTTTTACAGATTATGTTTCTTATAGTCTCTTTTATATAGATTGTCTCTTTTCTATCTTTTTTT
>CABFOV010000295.1:15128-55499 GCA_902141375.1 Timema poppense
CTTTCAAGTGCTCAAGAAATTAAAATTTAAAATTATAAGTCCAAGGAAAAAATTGGGGAGTTGGAAAAGTAAGATATCACAGACAAAAAATAAATAAATCATAAGTTAACTTCTGAGGCATCTAATCGTCTGTTCAAAGAAGCTAATGAACCATATTGAAGAGAGAAATTCAGAATGGGAATTTGCGGGAAGTTAGTGTTGCCTAGAGTATGTTGGAGGGTATTAAAAATAAAACCATGCATTAAACTGAGCAACAAAAACTCAAAGATGTGGAAATTCTTCGAAAAACTGTGAATAGAAGAAAAAAGTAGTTGAAACATTGATTTATTTGCCAAAAAAACCCAAATAATTCTAGATTTATTTTGTATTTTAATTGCAGATAATAGTTGTATCTCTCAATTTTTTTGTCTTTTTCAGGAATAAACGCTAGCTCTCTATGATTTTTTTAAACATAACAATATTGTTATTATACCTGTGCTTTGAATTCCCAAAAATTGTCATTTTTGTTTATATACATTTTTGTTATACATACAAACACACACACACACACACACACCGGGTGTTCGGAATCTCATAGCCCAAACCACAATAATAGCTTGTCTGAACCAAACAAAAATGACAATTTTTGGGAATCCAAAGCACAGGTATGATAACAATATTGTTATGTTTAAAAAAAATCATAGAGAGCTAGCGTTTATTCCTGAAAAAGACCAACAAATTGAGAGATACAACTATTATCTGCAATTAAAATAAATGAATGTAGAATTCTTTGGGGTTTTTTGGCAGATAAATCAATGTTCCAACTACTTTTTTCTTTTATTCACAGTTTTTCGAAGTATTTCCACATCTTTGAGTTTTTGCTGCTCAGTTTAATGAATGGTTTTGGAGTAACAATAATGGTTGAATTTGGTTGAATTGACAAAATTAGAAAATTTTAAGTGGGAAGAAAAGCACTGGGCAAATATTATTGTAAATTATCCATTTTATATCAAGCTAAAGAATTTATTCCTTTTTTTAGTGTAACTTTTGAGGTAGTTTTACATAGGCTACAAAGTTTTGAGAAGAAAACTGTAATCTTAATCATTTAGTAGTTCTACAAAGTGTGTGTACTTGTAGCTACAGCTTTCATCTTTTTCTGGTCTCAACCGGCTCTTTTTAGTTGGGAATTATTTTTTAAAAAAGTTGCGAAAACGCGTGAGCAGCAAACGTTTAGCCGTATTGAGCATTTGGCGCTTTGGTCTCTTTCTAGTCACTTTTATTGTCATTATAATCGTTTTTCTTCATTTTCTGGGGGTGGTCTGCCACTCCTAGCCCTGATTTTCTTACATACTGGAGTTTTTCTAATGGCGTGTTTCTTCTTCAAATTGGGTGACCTGGTGCCCTAGGGGTAAGGTGTCAGACTTCTGTGCTGGAGGGTCCGGTGTTCAATTCTAGGCCCTGGCACAAATTTATCTGATTGTCAAACCCTTCCTTCACCTCTGAAGGCCAGGCTACCACCGTGGTTCGGATTCCACGTTAAACTATAGGTCCTCCATTACATATCACAATCACCCTACCATTACACATTAGCGTAAGTGCGTATAACCCGAACGATTGGTAAGAAGCGGTGTTAATAATAGTAATTATTCAAATTCACTCTTATCATCTTGTTGCGGAAAATAAATCGTTAATACCCAGCACACTGCCTCTAAATCATATTAAAACACACATATCGTGCACTGTCTAATACCTGCTTCGGTGGTCACATGGTCTAACGTGTTACTCTCGTGTTGGACAGGACTATCGAGGACTGGGAGATCGAGGTTTTAATCTCGGTCGAGTGTACTGAGGTTTTTTCTTAAACGGTTTTCCACTCTACCTCCACGCAAATGTGGGTACACTTAATTTAAATTCAAATTCTCCCATCTCATACACATTAACGTAATTAGTAAATATGCATATAATCCAAACGGTTAGTAAGACTCGGTGCTAACATTTGTTTGATTAAGGTTGACCGTAAAAAAAAAAAGTTGCTTGTATTTAAAAAAAATTCCTTTCTTTAAAAATCTCCCTATAAGGTTCGTGAGGACTCTTTTTGACACGTTGATTTTAATTAACGAAAAGCTCGGAATGCCCATTGGGCTTTGTTAAACATTTTGGTTTGTATCCATGGTAGAGCTTTAAATAATTCACCTACGAAATTAAATTAAGTAGAAAATGACAACCTGTTTACTGGAATCCAACCTGAGACGTTTGACTGTGTGCAAACATGTTATATCACTAAACCATTCTGGTTAGTCTCGTATCTAGGACCATCTTTCACTAGTTGTTGGTATATTGAGTATGTGGTAACTGGTGAAGATATCGGTCATTCAAAACTATCCACTATCATAGTCCAATTATACACTATCTACGGTAGGAGAGGTGTCAAGTGACAGCTAGAAGAAGGTTCTTTATTGCAAACATTACTGAAAGTAACTGCCAACTTCTTCGTAAATAATTAATAATTACTTGGTAATACTATATTATCAATAAAAAGTATTAATAAACACGTCTAAAATACTTTCATAAAGATTAATTTATAATTGGTGTTTTCGTAACTTATTGAAGGAGCAAAATATTTTAGTAAAACTGTTACGTTTGTTTTCATTTAAAACTCTGGAAGGTATGTGAAAATACCTTTCCCGGAAAAGTTGGTATGCTCTTTCGCGCTCGACCATAGAAAATTCAGTGTGGAAGGCAACGGGAATGGGATTTCTACCATATGGTGTGGGCAGCACTAACCAGCTGTAGGGCTGAGTGAATGCCTTGTTCCTGATGGATATAAATCACATCTAACCAACCTTAGGTTGTTTACTCAAGAAGAATTGTGTTTGTTTTTTTAGTTTTGTGGGTGTGGCAACAAGAAATATTATAGTAGGCCTATATGAAATAATAAATTAAAAGTATTATAGCCACACTTATATTTTGTTATAACTAGCGACCAAAATAAATAAGTATGGTTTTATAACTTAGAGAAAAAGCCATACAGACTATTAGTTTCTAAATAAAAAGTTTTTATTTTGTAGACAGCACATAAACAGAACCAAATACGGTTTGTATTACGCCATCAACCGCCCTTGTTTCGGCCGGTTCGCTGTATTAATTTACCCATATAAGAGAAAGTAACCTTTTAGAAAATAAAGGTTCTTTTACAAATTAGACTATCAGGAAATTGAAATTTTGGCGACAGGATGAAAGGAATATTCATTCTAACGTGACTACAACTCTAAACACAGGTTAACCACGTATTCCAACACTAGTCACTTCCGCTCTTCCATTACAATACTAGGCTGTACCCAGGTTGGGAAATAAAAGTAATTCGACCAAATTATCCGTATTTAGATATTGGAGTTGAATTAAGCGGTGTTTGTTTACATCATTCGTCTCCATTTGGAGTTGTTTTTATCGTGCGTTTAATGTATGCACAAGTTATTAGTGGCATACAAAATTAAATATACACCTCAGAATTGTTATTTAAACCAGTTAGTATGTGAAAACAAACCCATTTTCCCAATGGTACATTTACGGCCCTAACCGGTTATTTGAACTTGAGTGAGTCCCTCAGATCAGACAAAATATCACGTGCTTAGTCGTGGCTCCCCAACATAACGGTAAAATATTAGTTGCTTACATTATTTTTGCATATGCAGCTCAGAACTGGGAATGGGTCAGGGGGGCACCCCCCGGAATATTTGCCCCCTCTTGGAATAAATCTCCCTCGCTCTTTATTTATTTCACACTTAGATTCTCGTATATGATACAATTAAAACCTAATCCTGATAATTTCAAGAGGTATCCAATTTTCAAATAAAAATTCAAGTCGAGGACCACTTTAAATAACTCCCAGGGGCATCCAAAGCTCCAAATATTTCTAGGGAGAACCCCTCTAAAGGCATATAATTTTCAAAAAATGCCCAAGCGAGTACTACTTTATATAACTTCTAGAGACATATAGTTTTCCCAAAATTTCCAGGCAACGGCCTTCTAAAGCACTTAAAGCTCCTAAAGGCATTAACTAAAAAAATATTTGAGGATAATTATAAATAACTCCTAGGCGCATCCAATGTATAAAATATTTCTGAGAAAAGGGCATATAATTTTCAAAATATGTCCGATCGAAGAACACTCAAAATATCTCCTAGATACATATAGTTTTTCCAATATTTCTATGTGAGGACCTTTTAAACTCTAAAGAATCTAAAACGTCTAGAGGCAACCACTGAAAAAATGTGCAGGGGGAATATCACATTAAATAATTTTTAAAAGTCTCTAATAAAAATAATCAGGCGAGCATCTCACTAAACAGCTTCTAGGGGCATACAAAACACCTGGGGTTTGAGCACTTCAAATTGGTTTTAAAGTCCAATTTTTTTAAATCTAGGCAATGACCACTTTAAATAGCTTCAAAGGGCATCCAATTTTCAACATTTAGTATAGCTTATGGTGGAAAAGCTCCTCAAAAAATTCCCTCTCTACACAGGTAAGGTTCTGCCACCAATGGTGTTGATATAACTCTTTGCTTAGAAAGTGCACCTTATATACCATAATTGAAAATACTTGTAAAATTAACTTTACTATAATGTCGCATCTCACTGATATCTACTGCACAGAAGAGTTGGCCATGCTTAGAGCCGTTTATGACGTTTATGACTTCAACGAAACATAATATAAAAGAGCACTGTGGAGAACACTACGCAATAATAATTATTTGTATGGGGCCTGTTTAATGTATTGTGCCTTTATTTCAATTTACGCTCTAGCTTGTACAGTATACTTGGTAATTTAGTTGGATAGTCATCAAACTCTCGGTCCACCATGTTGAGATGTAAGAACCCGCTTCATTCTAAGGCGTCACTCTCGTGCCTACTGATGACGGGGAGATTGGGGTTCGAATATACGTTGGGTGCACTGATGATGGTTTTACAAAATTGTTTTCCACTCTCCCTTCACGCAAATGCGGATATACTTCATATAAATATAACCTTCCTCAGCCCTAAAACCATTAGCGTATAACCCGAACGAGTAAAAAGATGCGAGGCTAAAAAAATGTAAGGTATACGGTTTTCACGGCTCTTACAGCCAACTAAAGATTACGGATATAACACTATACATATGAAAATAAGGCCTGAACGTTCAAAAGAGCGTTCTAAATCTTTATATTTCCTTTATATTCATTCATATTTCTTTAATAATCACAAGACAAAATCAATTCTGTATTAGGATTATCCTAGGAAGAAACATTTAGAAAATACAAACTTTTATTACGTGGTCACCTTTTATATTATTTAACGATATTTTGAATTATGTTATAGGTACAGTAAGTCCTCAACATGTAAGGTTAATATTCATCCCTAAGATTTCCGCGCAATTTGAAAGAACGCCCAAGCCAATTGGTGCTTAAATGCGATGTATTTTTTTTACATATATGTTTCAAAGGCTAATTTAGGGTTATACTTTGTTTACGATAAGTAATACATAAGATCACTTACAAGAAACAACTTATGCTAAAGGTAGAAAAAAAAAATTGCTGTACATCAATGTTCAAGGCACACTATCTATTATGTTTAAAGTGGCGGTTGATAGTTGGCGTTACTTACTCGTGTGAGTTGAAGTACTGCTTGCTACCACGTATCTACTAATCAGCGTCAGTTATGTTCTGCAATAAATATTAACTTTACCCAACTTAATAATTGTATAGTCGGTGACCTGGTGGTCTAGGAGTAAGGTGTCAGACTTCTATGCTGGCGGCCGGGGTTCAATCCTCGGTCCCGGTAAAGATTTATCTGATTACCAAACCCTTCCTTCACCTCTGACAAGACATCTTGTGAATGTGAGGAATGCCAGGCCTCCACCGTGGTTCGGATTCCACGTTAAAATGTAGGTCCTTCATTTCATCTCACAATCACCCCACCATTACACATTAGCGTAAGTGCGTATAACCCGAACGGGTAGTAAGACGCGGTGCTAATAATAATAATAATTGTATACCCGTAACATTACGCTTTAGCGTAGCTATATGTGCTCTTTTTTTCCCCCGGTCGTTACATCAATATAATGAGCTCAACCACTAACATTTCTCTTCTAATTGACCTAAGAATGTATATTTTTGAAAGAGCTGACCTAACTAAGTATCTATAAATATTTTTATCCTATTTAACTTCATCTTGATATAAAAAATACGTAAAAATGTTTGTCCTGGGCAGTTTTTCATTTATCTGTGTGTACCCTTCGCTTACCCTGCAAGATAGCAAGCTTACCTTGTATTATTTCACTTTATAGCTTATAAGATAGGGTCATAAGGTAATCCGTCACGGTAAGCTGCTGCCTCTCACGGTAAACGGAGCGTACATTTTATTTATTTTATGTATTTTCTATAAAGGCAGTGACATAACTATTGGAGGAAATATTGAATGTAAGGAATACATATCCACTTTGACGACCGTGTGGACTAGCGTGCTACTCTTGCAGTAGACTTGACTGCCGATGACGGGGATATCGAGGTTCAAATCTCGGTCGGGTGCACTGAGGTTTTTTTTTTCCAAAATTGTTTTCCACTCTCCCACTACGCAAATGTGACCACACTTCCTATTAATATAACATTCCTTATTCCTAAAATCATTTGTGTAATTTGTGCATAAGCGTAGACTCTATAACTCGAACGGGTAGTAAGAAAATGTATAGAACAAAAAGGAATTAAAAGTAGAATAGATAAATGAAAGGTGATCGCGGGACCTTTGATAAATCTAAAAGTCGATCGAAGCCCAAAAAGATTACTGACCCGTGTGATCTAGATGTTTCATATTTTATATCTCCAGGAGCATTTTGGCGCATATCCTTAACATTCGCCCTCATCCTGTGAGCTTGGTGTAGGTTGCGAGCGCCCTGAACTTGCAATAGGACGCGGCACTCCCCTCAAGAACAATTATTCGAACTACTTAAGAGTTAACAACGAGTACGTGTGTGTTCCAGGTCGAGTTGTTCGACGCCGTGCGACGACGGCGTGGTCGAAGCGCCGCGGCGCGAGGTGACACCAGTGAGGAGGACGAGGATCTAGGACTACCCCGCAGTCCTTGCAACTCGCCTACCACCGCTGATGTTCTACTCGAGAAGGGAGGACTCAAGGTCAGCACCACCCTCACATAATCATGATAATTTACAGTAGGATCGACTTAAAAAGAACTAATTTGGCAATTCACCCACAACGGGGGAGAAGGGGGGAGGGTGCACGTGGGCTAAGGCGTCAACCTCGTCTGATTTATTTACCGGTGACGAGTAGGTTGGGGGGTTTGAATCCTGGCTGGATGTACTAAGAGTAATTTTTTTCTAATTGGTTTTCCACTCTCCCTTCACGCATGTGCGGTTATATTTACTCTAAATGGTATTTTTCTCACCTCTACCCCAATGGTATGAATATTCGAATGACCAGGATGGGTAGAAAGACGTGATTCACACACACAAAAAAAGTTCGGCAATTCAAAAGTTACTAGATCTATTTTTATATGAGTATACGCCAATGTTCGTCCTACGTAGTTGTCATTTTTTTATTTTAATCAAAATTATATATTTACCTTTTGTTAATATTGTCCATTATCTCTGCCCTCACCCGTAATCACGTGGTATAAGGCAGAAGAGGTCAGCAGCCTCTTTGGAATCGTGGACCACCTGTGTTTAAAAAGATTAGTGGGCCGGTTTGGGGAAAATATTGAACAAAAAATAACTTTATACTTCTCATACATTAATTAGTTATTAGTCTATTTTTATGAACATAATTATTGTTTGTTTGCTAAATTTTTGGCAGGCTAGATAAAATAAGTCGGTTGGCTGGATCCGGCCTGAGGGCCCTAAAAAAAGTTTCTGACCTATCGTATTTGGCGTCAGTCTCACAATATATTATATTTCCCCCGACTGAGTGTTCGAGGTTTGAATCTAGGTGGTTTTTCACATATGATTTATCGCAGCCTTTTCCCATCTAATTTCCGAACCAATACGGGGGCTCTCTCAACTACCCTTCTCAAAGATTTCATCTTTAAATACCCTTTGTGTAGAAAATAAATTCGTGAATTAAAAAGGAGTGCCATGACTTAATATTCCCCACGCCTACTTCGGCGGACGCATTGTCCTACTATGGTGCCACTCTCGCACTAGACTAGGCTGCCTATGACAGTTAGATTGAGGTTCGAATTTCGCTCGGGTGTACTTAGACAGTTTTTTCCAATATGTTACGCTCGCTTTCTCTTTCTCTCCATGCAAGTGCGGGTACACTTCATATAACCTTTCTAATCGCTCAAACTACTAGCGTAATTAGTACATAAGTGTATAACCCGAACGAGTAAAAAGACGTGGCGCAAAACATTTTTTATCCACGTTTCGAAATATTCTACACTGCATAAGTCGATCGACTTTAATGCAGGCAGACTTAAGTCTACGTTCTCAGTCAGAAAATGAATATCTAATTATAGTCTAAAATAATTAAGCGTTGAAAGATTTATTTTTTTTGTCTGTGGGTTTCATTTAACTGCATCCAACTGTGTTTTTAACACCAAATGAAACCTTTTTAAAAAAAATCGCATCACTCCTATGGCCCTGTCACGATTTGACCCAAAAACAATTACTTGCCATGGTGAGATCAGGAAGAGCTCTACAATGTATTTACAGCATGACGAGGTTCCCCTTCAGGAGACCACACAGCTCTAAACCAACATTCGACCCTCCCTTTAGGAGTTATTACCACTATAAAACACACACACAATTGCACAAGTTTGTTTCAATGCTTGATATTTAACTTGCCCTTTCTAAACCACCGACTATATTAGCACACTACTTATAAATAAACTAAGTGTAGAACAGACACAATACCCAGTACTCCAGCCATTAATTAATTACCATGAAAGATGCATTTTCAATTTCACCATTCACATTCCTCGGCCATGCCGGGAATCAAACCCAGGGCTCTTATCTCTGAAGGCGTACTCTCTACCGACTTAAATAAGGTGTGGGGTTCATTACACGATTTAATATATATATATTTAACTTAGCCAAACTAATCAATTTATAGTTGCATTGTCATTGGAAGAATCATATATGGATCTAATTTAATGTATATTTTATAAGTTATATTCAAAGCCCGAAACAGGTCATGAATTGGCTGGACCCTTTGCACATTGGCCAGCTGGTCCAGCCAAATCGTGAAATATTGATGTGGGAAAACTTTAATTCGCGTTATGGCCAGACAACGCGCGAATTCGACCACGACATACTGGCCATTATCCGAAGTGTTAGATCCTAACCTAACCTAACCGCTAGGACTAGGGAGTCTTATGGGGGGACCGGAGGAGGATCAGAAGCCCCCTCTCCCAACCGTCACACCTCCACTTTCGATAGGAAATAACTTAAACTAATCGTGAACGTGGTAATATATAGAAAATATAGGATAGAATTTACTAGACAGGAAATAACCAAAACCATTCCTCATAAAGAAATATTATAAAGAATAGCATCATCGAGTCAGTCTAAAACTGGGTGTCAAGGATTTTCAAGATGCTTTTGCACAAGAAAATGTTCAAAAGGTCGGTGTAAATGTAAACGAGCTAATATGTTGAGTCTTTGACACAAACACTTGCATCATGGTTTTTTAAAGTCACACATGTTTGGTGGGTATGAATTTTTTCCTAAGCTTATATTTAGGTTCGGTGTGTATCTGTCTATATATTATTTCGCACCATGACTTACTACCTGTCCAGGATATTCTCATTTAGTTACTATGATAGTATAAGGCAGAAATAAGGAACTTAGATTTTTTTTAAAAAACTACCCGAATTTATGAGGAGGGAAGTTGGCAAATCATTGAGGGAAAAACTACCTCACTACCAAATACTAGGATTTGAACCCTGACCTCCCCGTCACTGAAAAACTATTTTAAAGGGTCCTGACACCTCAATCAGCAGTTTCACCGATGCGAGCATTTATTATGTATATTTTTTTAAAGGTCCTCATGATTTAATGGGTATTTTTTGTGACAGTTTTGAAAGTTAATATATCGGATCTTTTTTTTTTTATCGTATGTCATACATGACCGGGAGAGAGGGACATGACCTCCAGATTCCGTCAGCTTATGTGATGACCTCCAGGTTCGGTCAGCTTATGTGTAGACAATTAGCCGCTCTGGTAGCACAGAACGTTGCCCAGGGTACACAATAGGAGGTTGTCCACACGTCGCGTCGTACCCGCAATGAGATGATGTGATGATAGTTATTATGAAGTTGTGGAGCCTAATTTAAGCTTAACTATCAAACCCTGGTGACCGTTGGAATAATTTCCCTTTAGAGGAAAAATATCAGTATTATCAATATAACTTATTGAAATGTTAAGCTAAATATCCTGCTTTCAACTCCCGTGTATTATTGTCATTTATCAACTGCAAGTGATTAAAATACATCATTGTACTTTCAAGGAGTGTAGAAATTGTCAGAAAATAAATTCCCTTCTTACCTATGGACACATCATGGGCCTTTATTAATAGAAAGTGTTTTGGTCTCATCATTATGTGTGAACGCCTTGACGTATATCGGGTATACAACTTATCGTGCATTACTGTGTAGCGGGTTTCACGTAACCCCCCCGGTTATTTACGGTTGAGCTAACGGTGCGGCGTATCCTTTTTTTTTTACCCTTGAGAAAATTACTTCAAGTGTACAAACACTCGACACCATGGGCAAGTAGTTAAAGGTCAGCTACACATCTTGGGGGACCGGGGGTCGATACCAAGCACAGTTGTTCTTCTTTCGCAAATCTTAAACAATATTGGATTATCTCTAAAAAGTTAAATTACTTTAATTTAATATATCCATTGGTCAAATCATATGTGCTTCAGCTACCATTTTTTAACCATTGCTATGTATCGGTAAAAAAAATCGTTATTCATTTGACCCTCTGACATAAGAGTGTACGCATTATATATATGATTTTTAAATAAAATAGGAATGATTTTTTATATAAAACTGTCAACCAATTATAAAACTATAACAACAGCACAACGAGGTCCAACTAAAATATTTCAACCCAGAAATTCCTTTACATTAATTTGTAGTGTGTCAGGTTAATTACCTGTGTGACCTTCTCACGGAAGTATTTTTTTCCTTCTCCTAAACATATAGTGTCATTGTTTAGCCACTGCTCAGCATTCCCGGGTCGATCTTGATAGTACGAGTATCTTGTTACGACTGAACAACTCGAATAATAGGTCACCATGTTCAGAAAACTGTATTATTCCACGTGCGTATTGCTGTCCTCCCACTAAAACATCAGTGATCTTGGGGTAAAGTTCTCGTCTCAGAACCCGATGTCCGTGGGTTCAAACACAGATGGGGTCAAAGTATTTTTCTTGAGTGATAAAAATTCGTAGCACAACTTCCTTCAGAGGGGAAGTAAACCTGTCAGTCTCATGTCGATTGTGGCATGTAAAGGAACCCTGGTAGGTATGTAAAAATACCTCTCTCGGCACAATTGATATAACCTTTCGCTCTCGCTCATAGAAATTCTCGTGTGTTTATATAATCAGTTTGTTCTGAAAGTTCACGTTAAATACCTTAAATAAATAAAAACCACTCTAATTGGTTGATTCGTTAAGGTAGGTGGAATGGAAAGTGAATCAAGTTCGCATTTTTGCATTTTGTATGACTAAACCCTTTTTATGGACAACATATATTAAATATTGCTTCTGTAGATATATTCGGTGTAACTTTCTGCATATTTTAAGTTCGTTCTTGAATATCTGTCGTGAGCATCATGGAATTTGGCCAGATTTTTTTTTTTAATAAAGAGAGGAAGTCATAGTCACATTACGTCATATCCATATCAAATATCCGAAAGCTGTAGGTGATTACTAATTGGATAAAATTAAACGAAATGTTTGTACCGAAGCAATATTCTATTTATTTTGGCCAACAATTTTTGTTTCATCATAAAACCTAAAAAAAAAAAACTTTTACTCACGTTCTCTTCAAAGTTAAGGAGGGGTACGACCATCGTTGCTGTAGGCCTTGGTTCGATCCATTCTCATGTACCTAGTTTTTAAATTCATTTAGTGAAATGAGGGTGGGATACTTTTTTTTATTTTGGTGTAGCTTATTTGAATACCTTTATTTTAAATGGATTATTACGTAGCTAGGGGGCTTTGATTGCTACTATTGATGCTCTGGAGAATCTAGCATATAGGTTCAAATCTTGGTCGGGTTTATTGAGGGTTTTTTCCAAAATGGTTTTCCATTCTCCCTCCACGCAAATGCGAATACATTTCTTGTATAAATATATTTTAAATTTCTAAAACCACTAACCCAGTTAGTACATAATCAGTATAATCCAAACGGTGCTAAAAAAAACTAGTCGGCGTTTTAACGCGTTTTTACGGTAATTACTGACGCCCTATCGTGTTTGATTGTTAGTCTCCTAACGCTCGACTAAGAACTGTCCACGTCACCTTGAGTATTTGCTGGCACAGTAGCACAGAGTGGCAAGTAGGGTACAATCTGTGTGTGTGCCAGTGGAGCAAGAAACCCGTCCCCGTCGTTCGAACCGTGAGGTCGGCGACAAGAGTACGGGCACACAAAAACCAGCTAAGTCATTCTCTGTGCCCTGGGAATTATTTTTTAAGCACTGTTGCCATAACCTCGAGACTAATTATTGACAACCGTTATTTCCTTGTGTTCGAAGTTTGGTTTGAACACAGTAGAATGGTATGAAAAAATTGTGTGGTAAATTTTTTGACGTGTGCACTGTGCAGTCCCATTTATAAAAAATGACCGGAAACACAAGTCTTAAAATTGACACATTGGTATTATTATTTATTTAGCTTTTTTTCTGTGCTTCCTCAAATTGTATACATTTGTTAACCTGAAGTTTTATTATTACTTCTACTCATAGTAATAAAAATAATAATACTGTATCGGTGGTCACGTAGTTTAAAGTGTCAGTCTTGCAATTTACTGAATTTCGGAAGATTGCAATGGGAGTGATTTTTCATATGAAATGTATCCCTGTAATATTCTTCATCAATAGGTGCATTACTTCTAACTTCCCTTCTAATCCTTATTCTATGTATTAAATGTTAAATAAGTATTGTGTTAAATCGTAAACACTAAATAAAATCTACCTAACAAACTGCTTATGCAGTGAAAAAACATTAAAACTGGTTTGCGATGTTACGAAACTTTCTGTAACTTCGGATTAAAGTGAAATTATGAGAAATTTGTGTGGACCTGTTTGTACCGTTTTACCTCCTACGCGTGAGCGAGCCCGTTTTTAGCCAGAAACAACCCGAGTCCACGTGGGTATCGCCAATTAAAGATTCGGCCCTGAGGTCTAATGCCCGGAGCTCGCTTTTGTATAGATCTCTATAGTCAGAACGACGATCTAATAGCCCGGATGTGCCTGAACGATGGTTGCCGACTATCCTGTTAAGTTATCATCTCCAAGCTAGTAGTGCCAAATTATTAAAAGAATGTCCGTGTGACTTTACAAAGTCGTTGGAAGTAAATATTATGTTCGTGTGACTTTACAAAGTTGTTGGAAGTAAATATTTGGTGGATAAGGCCTCTGGTCACATCAGATGAATAGGGTATTGCTCTCAGGTCCTTCTCTCTTGGCTTTTCGCTGCATACTCTATCCTAACTTCTTTTTGCTTTTAAAAACCTACCAGTTCCTGTTGTATATCTAACGAAGTCATTCGTTCGCCTAACCTTTGCCCTTCTTTGATCATAATACCGATGCACGCTTGTGTAACTTGTGTTGCACACTCTAATTTGTAGTTTCCTTTAATCGTGCACAGTTGATTCCCACGAATAATATTTCCTTTCGTGTGTCCCGCGTTTTAATACCCGTTCACAATATCCGCATATTTATACTAATGAGTTATGAATGAGCAAGATAGAATTTAAAGGGAATGTACCTATTGTGTGTAAAAAAAGGATGGGGGAACCATTTAGGGGGGAAAAACAGCTCATTACACCCGGCCTAGACTCGAACCTCAATCTCCCAGTAATCTGCGAGTTAGGCTAGATGATACTGACGCTATGGCACACGTGCATATCGGTGTGGGTCCCATGGATACGTGTTGGTTAATATTTACAATTTGGGGCAGTCATGAATGATAAATATTACACACATTATTTTTCAATATAACGCAGTTATTTTAAGATTATACTAAGAGCATGTGGTATTTTCTGTAGGCTTTTATTTTTTATAAAATCTGACCGGGTGCGAAAGAGGTGGTTTGTCCACGTTTTGGTTTCCCATTCTCTCCAGCTTGTGCACTCACTTTAGCCTGAAAGGCATCAGTCTTAAATGTATTGGTTATAGCAGGGGTAGGGAACCATTCTGTCATTGGCATTGATTGGTTATACCAGGGTTAGGGAACCGTTTTGGCATTGGTATGCCCCTTAACGGATTGCTCATAAGGCCGCACAACTCATCTACAATAAATTTTGTCAAAATTACGAACTTTACCTAAATATAAGCTAATGTCGTTTTAGTAACCCATAAAGTTGCACACAGTTTGTAGTAGGGCCTATATTTTTATTTCATACTATTCTATGAGGACAAATTTTAGTTATATATTTATTATATAGTTGTAGATGAACACTTTTTGAAAAAAAGATTATATAAATTATGAAATTTGACAGAAAGTTTTCCTCCTTTCCTCGAGTTTGTTTTCTTAAGGATCTTGGTTCATTTATAAATTCAACTGAAGATATGTATATTATTGTACCAGAATATTTAAAAATATATCTCAGCATGCATTAAGAATTATAAAATATAATATGAAATCACTCAAGAATGGAGTTCTAAAAACTAAACACCTCAACATTTAATAAAAAACTTTATTGTATTCTACTATGGGAATTCAATTTGAGTTTGAGACTGTATACAGTAGCCCCATGGCTTCTTTGGAGCTGACTGACAGCTAACAGCTGACTTCTGATGGCTTTTAAAAGTTACCAGACCAAATTTTGTATCCCTACGCCAAACCAAATGATCTGAAAAAACATGTGTTTAGCAGCTGTCACTTCCGACAGTCAACATTTAGGTATATACCTAAATTTTGACTGTCGGAAGTCAGCACCAAAGAAGCCATGGGGCTACTGTAGTTTGTAAACGATAAAGATACATGATTGACAGAATATACGAAAAGGCCGCATCGAACACCTGAAGATGCTACGGGTTCCGTATCTCAGGGTTACAGCCTGGCGCTATCCTTTGAGCCATTGGTATTCAATCTTATTAATTAGCTTACATATAGGTATAATTTATCTTCTACTTTGTACCCCAAAGGATGTTAGTGTATGATTTAACTTATGCATAGTCTATAATCTACAGCTAAGATAAATTACATCTAAAATAATGATTAAATAATATGTTTTAAATAAGAAAAATACAATATATAGTTATATATAAATATGAATAAAATAATAAATAGGTTGCCCCTTAGATGTATTTGCGTACCCCAGGTTGAATATAATTCCGCTATAAGCTACATCATAGGGGAAACAAGCACATTTAGATTATCACCTTTTAGGGTAGGAGGAGGATACAGTTGATCAAAATTAGGCTTAATCCTTTTTTTTAAGCACCGCGTCTTACTACCCTTTCGGTTATACGTCTATGTACTAATTACGCTGTTGAATTTAGAAGAAGTGCATCCTCTTGGGTGGAGGGAGAGTGAAACACTTTTAGTTAAACCACCCTCATTGCACCCGACAGGGATCAGCTCTTGAGTTTCACATTTTGACAGTCAGGTCCAGTGCTCACTAAATGGCGGACCGCTAATACATCTTTAAGGACCTTGGCGAGATAGCGATAAACAGAATAAATTATGATGTTTCGGTTGTAAGCGGATAGTAAACATGGAAGGCCAACAATAATAAATAAGTAAAATAACAAAAAGGAAAGAAAATAACGGTTTTAAACTAGTATAGTCCTATAGGTTTTGAACTTGAATCACTCTTAAATTTTTGCCGGACCGTGGAAGTATGTTGAGTATTTAAAACTGACCTCCATCAAAAATAAATGGGGACCCCTGGTCTAGTTTATTGCGAGAGTAGTGACTTAGACCATGCGCCCACCGAAGAATGTCTTAGTCCTCTTCCTATTCGACAAACTCGCTGCGATATCCTCAGCGGGGGGAGGGTGTCTGTCAGCAATCAAGAATAGTATTCTAGTTCTATCGGTCACGACAGAACCATTTTAGAACCTTAGAACCAATCCCCGGATAGCTTAGGTAGGTAATACGACTCGAGCGAGATATCGCATTGTGGTGCGGTTTTATATATTCTACTTAAAAAAACAGTGGAATTGAGACCAGTATGGACAGTTTTACCATATTTTTTTTTTTTTAATACGACAAAAAAACTACTAAACCTATCCGAAATTCGCTGTTGTCAAGTAAACGAATGCAGAAAACCACACTTCGATACGTGTTCTGGTTCGAGCGTAATCTTGTATCTAATTTTTTTTTGTTAATATGTCGTGAGACTGCTCTCAAAGACTGTATTGTCTGAGTACATAAGCGTTCACATTGCAATTTTGGGGTCACGGATAAACTGTAAGCAATACAGATTCAGAACCACACATTTTAACTACAGTCGGCTCGCCAGAAAAATGACTTAAACCTTCACTTGAGTGTAATGAATCATCGGGAATCCTCTAGGGGTGCCGCGAAAATATGGAGAAATTTATAAAGAAGTCCATAATTATTGCACCAAAAATTATTGTTGTTCTAGTTAATATTAATTTAGTGTTTCTTCGGTAAATTTTCAATCTGATTTCTTAGCTCATTGCGTCTGCCTATTGAACTAAGGGTCCCGGATTAAATTCCTGAGATGGCCACAAACTTTATAATAAGTAAAATTGGGGATTCCCCTTTTACAGCATATATATAATATAAATATGTATATATTTTAAATGTATAATCCATCGGTTCATATAGTGCACTCTAAATTCTCTAAATAATATTTATATAGCAAAAATTCAATAAAATTCCTATCACAACATAATAGAGCTATCAGGTTTTTACTACACTCTCTAATAATGTTTTTCACAACTCCTAGCTTCTGGACATAAAGACGTTTCATACTAGGACTGCCGCGAAATATTGGAGATATAAATCAAGGTTGCCGCCTGTTAAAAAGGTTGGGAAACACTTAATCAACTAACAATATCAGGATAGCTAATATAACTTTATAATAAAATTGGTAGGAAACTAAATCTTTCAAACCCGTATCGGTGGCGTAGTTAGCTAACGCGCTTGTTTTGTGTTGAGCTAGACTGCCGAGGACGGGGAGATTGAGGTTCTAATCTCGGTCGGATGGTCTGGTGAGGGTTTTTCCTAAATTGTTTCCCACTCTCCTTCCACGCAAATGTGGGCTCACTTCCTCTAAAATTCAATGTTATCATTTCCTAACCCACACATTAGAGTATAAGCGTATAAACCGAACGGGTAGTAAGACGCGCGGATAAATAAATAAAATATTTCAAAATGCATTAATTAATTAATGATACCTCACTCCCCCGTACACCGGTATAAAGACAACACATTCACTTGTGTCGGCAATAGAGTAGTCTTCCTGCGTCCGGATGGGATCTATGCTCCACATGCGTGCGAGCTGGGCCGCGTGGTTAGGAAAGCTTGCGTCATGTCGGTGAAAGATACTGGCATACACGAGGATCTACGCATCTCAAGAGGGGTGAAAATCTTTAGACGTTTTGACTGATGTCTAAAATAAATTTGTTTTTTCAATGAAAGTGTTATTGTAGTATTGTTCTTTGACGCTCGCTCAAACTCGTTAGCTTGCACCAAAGACCCAGTTTCGGACCGCTTATGTAGAGGGCCTAGGCTTGCAAGGTCGGGGTGGAAGGAAACGCAAATTAAGGTCCGTACACTGGCAGCTTTTATGACTAAAACATGTTTAGCTCAATATAATTAAAGCATTTCTTTAGTAGATACCTACTACACTAAAAATGAAAGGAAAATACATGTATTTTATTTGTACATTTATAATCACTGATTTTTATTTTAGCACCGCGTCCTACAACCTGTTCGGGTTATGCGCTTACTTACAAATTACGCTAATGGTTTTTAGGATTATGAAGGCTATAATTAGAGGAAGTGTAACCGCATTTTAATGGAAGGAAAGTAGAAACACATTTTGGAAAAAACACCCTCAGTACACCCGATCCTTTATCTCCCCGTCATTGGAAGTCTAATTTACTGCGAGAGTAGCGCGTTAGATCATACGGCCGCCGAAGCGGGTCATTGATATAATTTATGTGAGGAATAGAAATGAAGTTTGATTCAACACTAAGACGATTTCGTTTCAAATTTTCTACACCATCAAAGAGCATAAAAGGCTTGCTCGCACAAATAATTTGTTGGAAAAGGCATTAAACGTTTCGGTGCTTTTTATTTAAGTTATTTGTGCGGGCTAGCGAGAAAACAAGAATAAAAGTGAATTCTTATATGCTAATCACAAGATGTGGGCACAAGGAGTGTGGCCAATCCCTCACTTTCTCGATGGGGTTTATTATGGGAAGGCATCTTCATTGTGTTTAGTATATACCAGTGAGTTACCCTTTAGTATACAATATTTTAGGATCAAAAACATAGATATTTCGTGCAATCCATTTTGAAAATCTCTGACCCAAACAATACTGGAAAACCTGGTAGTAAAAATTTGATGAAACACATATTTCCCCCTACATCATTTTTTTTTATCGGTGGATATGTGTGTATTATTCATAAAATCATACATTCCCCTCGTAGAAACCAGCTCACATTTGGATTAAGATGCTAGCGTTTTTAATAGTAGACTAGAATCTTATAAAACGTGTGTACAACTAAATATTACACTCTTTTACAACCAAATTACAATTGTTGTCGAACGTCCACCAAGAAGCTATAGAATTAGAAACACTCGTTAAATAGCCAGTCGAGATTAAATTTTGTTGATAATCTATTATTCTCAATGACTTGCTATTTAAACACGATTTACACTTCCTTCTGTTCAGAATATAAACTTCGACTTCCTTAATAGTTCATACCTCGTCAAAAAAGGTCCTCGTTACAACTCGTTTGTTTGTTAACGTAACCATTTCAATTTCCCTTCCGCGTTATGAAAGGAACGAGTAAGGAAGAGAGAGACTTGTTTTCCCCCCTTCTTCCTCTCCGTTACTCGGTCGGCGGGAAATGGGTTACCTCGCAATGCCCAGGTAGGTCGGCGCATGCGCTCTCAGACGTCTTGTCGGGCTCGGCGCGATCAACCACGCGCACTCTCCCACGCGTGCTTTTCCACAAGCATTCCTGCGCTGCGGGTTTAGTTTACTTTACGAATTGATTGTGTCATTCGAGTGTTCTACACGGGTTTCGATCTTGTGTGGTTTTTATATGTAATAAACGCGTTGTTGAAAAGGAAGAAATGTGTTGAAAGTGTAAAGAATAGTTAAATCCGTTCTTGGTGGGTCATTAGTGAAACACTTTTTTCGAGGGGCAGATTTGTACCGTGTTTATTTTATTGTTGTAAATGGAATGTTGAGGTGAATTGAGTTATCTTCACTTAATTTTAATTCCATACGTGGGCCTTTTTAAAATTTATTTTATTCCTTTATAAGTGATTCGGATCAATTATCATATCATTATTACTGTCATTAATTTTTGCATTTTTATTTCCCCTCAACTTAATTTGATATTTTTCCAAACGAACTACGTATTTAGTTAAATAGCTCAAAATCAAACTAAACATGTTCTGTGATATAATAAATAGCCTTCAGAGTTTAAAAGCTGATCGTCATAAGTTTAACTTTTTACACCTATTCCCGTATTGACCACGTCCTTGGAATCAAAACTAGTAGTTTATTGATCGATTTTATTGATCCCCATAGGTAGTCCTTGTGGCGCCTCTAAGAGCCAGACTTACGACACCCAAATATAGGCACCTTGCAGTATTTTCATCTTGTGGTGGAATGTGATAGCAATTTTAATGTGGTTTTAAAATATTACTAGGCAATTCAAACGGGTGTCAAGGTGTTGTATAATATAAGATAACGGGGTATTTTCCTCGAGCGTTGCCACGTGTGAAGACCCACGAATGTGACGACTATTGCGTGTTCTTTAACCAGCGTTCAACACATGAGTTAACAGCCATCTTTTTCAGCAAACAGCTTAAAAACTAACGGGCTAAAAGTTACAACCCAAGCTGCTGGAGTGTATTATTTGGGCATTAAGAGGAAACTTTACACATACAATTATTTGAGGCACTGATAGCCCTGCATGGAACATTAATGTGCTGCTGGTCCTACACCTAGAAGTATTAGATTCGAGTCCTGACTGGATGCCTCCAGTCGAGTGGACCAGTGGGTCAGAATATAGTATAAATAAGACTATCCTATACCATTTAAGTACACGATACATAGAAACCGTCTTCTGGAATATAACCTAAGCTCTCTCACACGAACCGTCATAACCATGTCCTATATTGTCCCGCCCCAACGATAGAGTGGGTCCATGAGAAGAAGATCGTGCGAGAACCGCCGCCAAGAGACAAATACACCGTTATCGCGACCCGTACTCGGCTCTGTCGTGCGTACCATGCGCTTGCATCGAGCTATTGTACGTGCGTGAGCTTCTTTGGCACATCTACGTCCACGTTGAGCCAAAAAAATCCAACTGGCACCCTTGTGCGGACACTTGGAAAGGAGGATGGCACTCGACGGGATATCTTTGAAACCATGGCAGATTGATGGGATGGACTACCCTCTCGGCGATAGTACAATCGTCCGAAAGATCTAACTATTGTTTAGGAGTTTGAAGATCACACGCAAATACTTTTGTTGTTGTTAGTGTTTGTTAAATCGCTGCTGAAGAAAAGAAAAAAGCAGCGGCCACTGTTTGAGGGAATCAAATCAGTCACTCTTTTTCTCGATTGTGCGCGCTTGAAAGAAGAATGGTGGCCCGCGAGAAGATAGAAGAAGGGCCGCTGCTGGCTGCTAATGGGGGTCGAAACAGTGATCCCTCACGACGTTACCTACAGGGTCTCAAGGTCATCATACCTATCAATCTTGTTCGGGAGCTCACCACTGTCATACGACTCAGGGTAACGTCCTTCTAAACCTTCTACACTATAGCCTTACTTTGTTTTAATCTGAGGGTGATGTACCTCAAAGGATGTTGTTTGGGTTAGGAATGAGAAAGGTAGGATTTATAATAAATGTACTCGCATTTACGTTGTGGGAGAGTGTAACGCCATTTGGAAGAGGGGTGCGACTTGCAGTACACCCGACCTTCCCATCACTGGCAAATTAAAATACACTAGTCTGACGTTTAGTCCGCGTGCCCACCAATACGGGCATTAGGCTAATAAATTATGGAGTGAACTATCGTCGCTAAACATTTTGTGTCAAATAATTTAAACTTGCCAAAGTATAAACAGTGTCAAGAAATTGAACAAAATGTTTATTTAACTTTTAGTTTTATATACCTTACTGCGGTGACCTGGCGGCCTAGGGGTAAGGTATCGGACACCTGTGCTGGGTGTCCGGGGTTCAGTCCTCGGCTCCACCACAGATTTCTCTTATTACCAAACCCTTCCTTCACCTCTGACAATACGTGTATTAATCACAATTTGTGAATGTGTGGAATGCCAGGCCCTCACCGTGGTTCGGATTTTAAGTTAAACTGTAGGTCCTCCATTTCATCTCACATTCACATTAGCGTAAGTGTGTACAACTTGAACGGGTAGTAAGATGCGGTGCTAATAATAATAATAATAATTTAATACCTTACTAATTCAACATCTTGTCTGTTGTAAATCGCATTGATTACAGTCCAATTTTCATAGGAAGAAACATATCTGGCAGCTAGGAAAGCTTGCGTATTCATACGTTAAAGTCATCTGATTTGCAGCTGTCACTTTTTATTTTATAAATACCCGCTTCGGTGGCTGTGTGGTCTAACGCGCTAATCTCGTGTTGGACTAGTCTGCCTAAGACGGGGTTATCGGGGCTCAATCCCGGTCGGGTGCACTGTACATGTTTTTTCCTAAATGGTTTTCCACTCTCCCACTCAAATGTGGGGGAATTTCCTCTAAATAAAGCCTTTATATTCCCTAACCTATTAGAGTAATTAGTGCATAGGCTTATAAGCCGAACGGGTAGTAAGACTTTGTGCTAAAATAAAAACCTATAGAATAACATCAATGATACAGTAAAATGTTATCAATGTTTGCCATAAAAAAAAGTTTGTGTTTTTAGTAGGATCTTCTTATGATAATTGTACTGTATTTTCAACTATTTGATCACCTGACCCTAGAATCGTTAAATATATATATATATACATACATTTAAAGCTATAATTGACTGCCATCGATTGTCACGTGTTTGACTCCTTTCTCCCACGAAGTAGAGACCGTGGGCGACGGTACTTAACCGTAGACAGGCAGACCGTACAACAGCACTCGCAAAAACTAGGCGACCAGAGGTGAGAGTCGAACACACGATTGCGGAAATTTCACGGTGGTGGTGGTGGTGGCGTCTGTGAAGCAAGACTAATCGACCGTGTACTAGTTTCGAATCTGGTGTCGCAAGCGGTCTCTCGCTCGTCACAATGACTGTGTACGATGAACACAACAATAGAAATTGGCAGCAACAATGTTGTGCGCCGCTCGGATAGTGAATGAGATTTACTCTAATACACTAAGGGGTTGATTTCATCACGTGTCGGAGCCATTTCATTATAATGTCACCCGCATCGGTTAACACGTGGACTAAATTTCAAGCTTATCTTTTCTGTTGACGAGGAGGTCAGTGTTCGATTTCCAGTCAGGTATACCAAGGATATTTTTTCATTTCTAAATGGATTTCTACTGTACCTCTACGCAAATACGACTACATCATCCAAAATTCTAACTTCTTTATCCTTACCCCACTAGAGGGATTAAAATACGTGTAGCCCAGACAAGTAGTAGTCGTGGTAGAAAAATTCAATAACACAGTAAAATGTTTTTGTGTCCTTCCTAAACTTATTTATTGTCCATCCAATTCAAACTCTCCGGCAGGGTCAAACTGTAGGAACGAGGTGGACAAAGGAACAAATTATAAATATGGCTATTTAAGAGCCTTCCAACTTTATACATCCAATTTTCACAGAAAGGACCATTTAAAAAATAACATTCTACTATTTTATCAGTGGTATTTAATTATCCAACAACAACAAATTATAGCTAGAGATAACATGACTTGGCTTATGAATCTGTGAAAGTAGATCTAGGGTAGAAATTATGAAGCTCATTCGAATGACAACAGTTATCCACTCCTGGTACCAATATGCAGGGGATAATCTTTATTCGAATGAGCCTCAAAGTCTCTGCCCCTGTAACCTTTCTTGTGGTCCTGTGGAATTTAGGCTGTATGGGCGCCGTCAAACTGTTTAAGCACTATTTACGGTCTAATTTTCATGGGAATAGCTTTATACGAGAGCAAGAAAAGTTGCCTTTCTTACTTTCATACGTAATGTCATATTATCTGTAACTGTCAATTTTGATAGAGATATTGTCAATACCTATAAAATATTAAAATGTCATTAGTTTTGGCCGAAAAATGTGTATATTCTAATAGTAATAAGTTCTTCTTATGAAAATTTGATTACGATATTTTAGTTTTTCGCAAGCGACGGTCATGGTTCACAGTTTTCTCTCTCGCTGTCGACTAGCTAGGTTATGCCACGGCATTTTCACTAACGACTGTCATGGACGCTGATTTTCAATTCATAGCAGACATAACTTTTGTCAACCCCTCTAGATATTTTTCATTATCATTTTCTTCCATAAAACTTGAATTGTCTATGATATTAACATTGCATTGACTGGCTAACCAATAACTTTAGAAAGCAGTTTATAAAAGCCTTTTTTTTATCATTGCGTCTTACCACTTGTTCAGGTTATGCATATTTATATGAAAATAATAACTCTAATGGGGTAGGGATGAGGAAGGAAGCATTTTAGAGGTAATTTACCCGCATCTACTTGGAAGGAGAGTGGGAAAACCATTTAAAAACACCTTCATTAGACCCGACTTGGATTAGAACCCCGATCTCCCCGTCTTCAACAGGAGCAAGGACTTAAAATTATTCCTTTTAGTATCCTACCTTTTTTCTGGCAAGCTTTTTCTGGCAAATGCCTGCGTTATTTTCCCCATTAACTTATTCTTTAATTGAACTGAGATCAACCTTCATTTAAGAATGTAAAGATCACACAAAAATTCTAAAATTCTTAAATAAAATCAGATCAATCACATTCGTAATTTTATTTTTTTGATCAAATGCCATGTTTAGAAAAAAACATATCGACATTATGCGTGTATGAATCTGCCTACATTTGTTTGTATTTTCCTTATTTATATTTGTAAGTTTTACATAAGTTTAAATAAGGATATATCTAAGGGAAGGGGATCAAAAAATAAATTTAGAGGAAATGCAGGAGGGTAGCCACATCTCCAGCACACCAATCAGAAAATCGAACCCCGACCCTCGCATAAACGATTAAATGCATTGCATTTTCGAGAAAAACCAACTGAAAATCAAACATTGCTGTTAACTCAATCGTTCACGTTTCCTCTTGGCCAGACAGGCTCATCTCACTGGGAATTAATTTAGATGTGAATATCCGCACCAAATTGCTGTGAGTAGGAGACCAGGGGGACGAATGCCTATACACTCGATACCTCAATTGGAACGACAAAAGTCGGAATCGATTCATTCTTGCAGTTTCTGTAGCGGATGTTATGTCCAGCTAACTTCCTGTAAACCACGTACGTATTTAAATACTCCAGTCTTGTCAAGCCGCAATTCGTGCCACATCCAAGGAGGTTGTATCAATAACATCGCAGTTGATATAACCTCCTTGTCCGTATCGCCATAACCTGTCGATCCACTCTTTTTATGTGTGATAACTGCCGGGTGAGTTGTGCACTTTATAAAATGTATAATCATACTAGAGTTCAGTGTTGCATCGAGGAATGTAGCTTAAGGAGGCCGCCGCGCGGACGTTCAACTCTGATGAAATATTTCATTTTACGATGCATTATTTCAAAATGTGGTTCAAGCTAAAATAAAGTATAAATATTCCAATAGGGCTCTTTTCACTTAATAACCTTATATTTTGAGTTTTATTAATATAAAAAAAATGTGTGCAAATGTGACATTATCTCAATTTCAACGACCTATTAAGCATATTTCCTGAGCTATGAGACCAGGCTTGACGGAAAAGGGCTTTAGATTTAGCCTTCCTTTAAAAATACATTACTTTTTTGATAGGCTTGCAATAGAACATTTTAATATATTAAAGAATTAGCAGCGAGCTTTCCTCTTTACCTTGAAATAAGAAATTTCGTAGTTTTCTTTCTCCTATTTCTTATTGACATGACAAAGGGCGAAAGAGAATATATGCTTGGAAAAGATAATTAGTTACAGAAAACGACACAGATCATTGTATTTTAAGACATTTGCCCAATCGATTCTTTATCGCCTTAAGGGGAATAAACAATTTATCAAAGTTATTAATTATATACGGTTTTCCTTTTTGGGAATTTTGGGGGAAAAATGATACGGTAATTCTTATGAAAAGAATGTCGTAGGATAATCTTAAAATTCAGCCTATTCATTAGACACATGTTCTATTTTATAGTTCTACTTAATATGTTTAGAACTTTTATTAAAATTATTTGCTATCTTAACGGGGGAAAATATTCGGGTTGCCACCCCTAATTTTACATATAAACTTTATAACATACAGCAGCTTCAAATTCTAACTGATCATTTGATGAACAGTGCTGGATTTACATGTAAATACTATTTCTTTTTTAAACTTTTTTTTTTAGCACAGCGTCTTACCTTCCGTTCGGGCTACTCGTCTATGTACTAATTATACTAATGGGTTAGGGATTAGGGAGGTTTAATTGAGGAAATGCACCCTCATTTGCGTGGAGGGAGGGTTGAAAACTATTAAGAGAAACCACCCCCAGTGCACTCGACCGGGATCGAACCCTGATCTCCCCGTCTCCGGCAGTCCAGTCTAACACTAAGAGTAGTTCGTTAGACCATGGCACCGCCGAAGTGGGTCACCCATTGAAACCCTCTGAAGTAAATGACCTAACTCACGTTTCTGGCTTGGAAGGGCGTAGTAATGGGGGGTGGGGCTTATGGGGTTTAAACCCCTACCGAAATTTACTGAAGTTTGTGATATGGAGCTTAAAGATGGCCTTGCATTTAATTTCAAATATATTATAATGCCATTCACTTAAAAAAAAATCTTGTGAAGGACCATTCCAAATAGCATTCTCCAAACGAAGACTACTAAACATAACTTCAAGGAGCATCCAATTTTATAACATTTACTGAGGTAACCGAGGGTAGGAAGTACCTTAAAAACTCTTTTATTATTTGCCCCCTCTCATTCCCTCTTACACAACTATAGTTCCACCACTACTGTATAAAATAACAATGTTCTTATTTCTTACGGCTTGGTAGTAAGTCTTAACATCATGTCATAAACTTAACATTTTGAATTCCCTCTCCCAAATTAGATTCTCCCTACGCCCATGGGAGTGATATCTATTCCCTAGATGGAGAGTTGACCCTAGCGGCTCTTCCAAAACCTTTATCTTACGCCATCGAGGGGAAAAAATCTAATGTAATGGTTGAGCTTATACTTCACTCTGGTCTTTTTAAATGTGGGTGTCGGTGTGTAGCCTTCTATAATGTTTTAGCTAAGAGATGGATTTTGACCGTCCAAACATGGTACACACATAGAAGGATTCTGGTAGGAAATAACAGTATTTTACAGTTACAAACATATATTAGGATTCTGGTATGAAGAACAGTATCTCACACCTACAAACACATAGAATGATTCTGGTATGAAGAACAGTATCTCACACCTAAAAACACATAGAATGATTCTGGTATGAAGAACGGTATCTCACACCTACAAACATATATTAGGATTCGTAGGAAAAACCGAATCTGCCAGTTACAAACATATAGAAGAATCCTGGTAGGAAGAACAGTATCTCACATTTACAAACAGTATGATCCTGGTATGAAGAATAGTATCTCACATTTACAAACAGTATGATCCTGGTATGAATAATAGTATTTCCCAGTTACAAACGTATAGTAGGATCATGGTAGGAAAAACAGTGTCTCACAGTTAATATATAACCATAATAATCCATAAATACAAATTTTTATTAATAGCTTCAAACAAATTTATGTAGATTAATTAAACAAGCAAAATATAAACGGATATTGATTCCCAAGATCTTGTTAAAACAGACAGCTGTTCAAAAATATAACTTTTCACAGCGCTGCCATGTTAGCTTTATTCGATTAATATAATAATAATAATAATATTTAGCACCGCGTCTTACTACCCGTTCGGGTTATACGCTTTAAGTACTAATTACGCTAATGGATTAGGAATTGGGAAGGTTGAATTAGAGGAAGTGAACCCGCATTTGCGTGGAGGGAGAGTGGAAAACCATTTAGGAAAAAAAACCAGTTCACCCGACCGAGATTCGAACCTCGATCTTCCCGTCCTCAGCAGTCGAGCTCAACACGACAAGCGCGTTAGCCAACTACGCCACCGAGGCGGGTTTTTATTCGATTCTTTGGTCATATCGGTGGACGGTTGAGTTTAGATTCTTATCCCTATTTAACTTTGTTGCAACCCAAACGTTTCTTGATCAAGAATCAAGCTGATAGACAATCCGCTGATTAAAGACTCAATAAAGTATTATGTTTGTGCAACCGGCCCATCTTGAATTATTGGGAACTTAAATAAAGCATTGAGCAATAACCTATATTTAAAAAAATACTTTTGGCGAGTTAAAAAAAATGGGCTACAGTATATCTTTAAAAAATGGGCAAGTTAAAAAAAAATGGGCTACAGTATATCTTTAAAAAATGGGCTACAGTTTATCTGACAAAACTCTTTGTTTATTGGTAGGATTTTATTTTATTTTAGTGGCATGCTGCAATAAGCTCGAGCGAAAGCACTAAAATAAGTCTAAAACCACTCATTATTATTATTATTATTAGCACAGCATCCTACCACCCGTTCGGGTTATACACACTTACGCTAATGTGATTGTGAGCTGAAATGGAGGACCTACAGTTTAACGTGGGATCCGAACCACGGTGGAGACCTGGCATTCCCCACATCCACAAGTTGTGATCAATACACTTCTTGTCAGAGGTGAAGGGAGGGTTTGACAACTAGATAAATCTGGACACTTATTATGCATTTCTCTTTGTCTCCATTGCGTTAATCTGGCAAGTGAAATCTCTTGGATAAACTCTCTAACCTAAGGGTAATTTCAAAAAAAACTCCATCAGCATTATCCAGAAAAAAAGGAAAGAAAAACACGTTAAAAATCATTCCCAGTGCGATAGTATGCGATTGAACTTCGGCCTCGTGGGTCTGAGTTTGGCGTACTAACCGATCACCTAATCCAGTCGATAAAATAGTGTTTACTAATCGTGCGCTGTCGACTTAACACTTGATTAAATTCCCTTCAACATTTCTATCATTGTATCAGGAGTCAAGATATAATCGGACGTTGGTATTAGACACTATTGGTACTGTCTTGGGTTGAACTGGTGTCCCTCATAAAGGCAGGTAGAGCCCGGACCGTTGAGTTGACACCTGGACCACGCATCACAATCTCGCGCCCGAGGGTTGAAGCATGACTAAGTTGTATCCGATCACTGATCACGCGCGCCACAGCATTCTCTCCTTTATGAAGGGGTACTTTCTCACAAAATGTTACGGTTGCTTTCAAATTGTTACTGTAATGCACGAACAACTGTGCGGTGTACAAAAATTTAGTAATCTATTATCTATTCACTAGCGTTGATTAGTCGGAAAGTAGATCATTATGTGACTTTTTTCATTTACTTGCCAAAACATCCTCCTATATAATTATTATAACTTTCTAGTTTCTTTTAGGAAACATTTTAGAGGCTTCGACAGAAAAAAAAACTTCAATAATAGTAAAAAAAAAGGTTTGTTTGTCCTTTTTTTTATCTAAATAAGTTGTTTTCTTTAGGTCCGCCATTATCAGCTGGTTTTAATTAAATAACAAAAAAAGCGTAAACTTGATACTGAGATCACGATCAACTTAACGATCACTTAGCGTTTACAAACAAATGATGTTTTAAATAGCCTTGTGGCCGATATTCGTAACTTGATTGCTTGACTAGAACACGTGGCACCCTTCATTTAATGTTCACGTAATGAGAAAGTTATCCCATGGGCAATTCTTTAAGTTACGTTTAAGTTAAGTTAACTGCGTCGTGATGGCTTCCATTTAAAAACAATAGGAGAACCACTACGTTACGTAATTTGAACATTAAGTGAAATTTATATGGACATAAAGTTGGTAGGGACTCTAGCATAGAAGTTGTCGAGGGGAGAATCGTTAAGTTACGTCACGTGAATGTTAGGCAAAGGTTAGGCGTTTAGTAGTATCTTATTACACTTACGTTTGTAAATCCAGCAGGCTCATTTTGCAAATACTTGTATCATAACATTCCCTAAATGCTTGGGTTCCGTTTTAGTGAACAATTTATTTTCGATCATTTCAAATTCATTGTCTGTGTTTTGCTTGAGTTGTTACGTTACGTGAATCCTGATCATACAATGTGTTGTTTTACGTAACGTTAAACGTTAAGTTGATCGTGATCCCGGCATGATCTGCATTATCGAAAAGATTGTGACACAAAAATCCCTAAAGTGAGGGATAAAAAGTACAAGAAATACATACTTGACGGATTACCTTATGGTTAGTTATAATAGTATTCTGCTAGAGCTAGTGCAGTTCAGTTGAATGTCAACGTGCAATGGCTTATTTGTTAACTGTGTTTTGAGTTACCTGGTGTATAATATTGTCATTTAGTTCAAATAATAATACGGTGATTGATGTATGTAAAAGTAAATTATTCAGAAAAAAATATTGTGCGTAAAATGACCAAAATGAATAGTTTAAAGCAATGGCGGTGGAACCTTATTTGTGTGTAGAGGGCAAACAAAAATAAAAGTTTTTTTAGAAAGACGTTCCTACCAACCCCATAACCCCTACTCCACCCCTTTTCCCCTGATAAATGTTTGAAAATTGGTTGACCCTAAAACTATTTAGAGTTGTCTTCCTCCTAAATTTTTGAAAATTGGATTATTTCTATAGGTTATCTGGAGTTGTCTTACTCATTTTTTTAAAATTTGGATGTCACTAGATGCTATATGGAGTGATCATCTTTTGGTAAATTTTTGAAATTTGGATGCCTTTATAACAGCGGTTTCCAACGTGGGGTACGCGTGCCAGGACTTTGTGGGTACGTGAAAAAATTTGAATAATGGCGGGAAATACTACATATATCAACAGGATAAGACAAAATATCAGTCAAAAGTTGTGAAATTATCTCAACACTACGGCGAAGGGTGGTGCGTTGTATATGTATATATATATATATATATTAGAACTCAAGAGAATTATTTCATTTTCACACATAAAACAGAATCAGTTTTTATTTTAATTTTCGTTTTTGAATGTAAAACTATATAAACTTTATTAATTACCTTATTAATACTTTGTTTTTAATCCCATTACCATCCCATTTATTTTCATTTGCAACAAATAAAACCATAATAACTACTACTGTATTAATTAAACATTTTATTCATTTTAAGGGTGCGATTTATGGGAATGGGCTGCCAAGGAGTACGCAAGCGAAAAAAGGTTGGAGACCACTGCTCTAGAAGATATTTTAAATATTACTCACCTAGGTATTTTTCTAAAAATTTTATTTCCTTCAAGCTATTTGTAGGGGTCTTCCCCCAGATTTTTTTTTATTTGGGTACTCCTGGAAGTTTTTTAGATTGTTCCTCGATTGAACTTTTCTCGAAAATATTATGCCTCTAGAAGATATTTTAAGTGGTGTTACAACAATAATATTTGAAAATTAAATGATTTCAGAAACTATTTGAAGTTCTCTTTGTTTGAAAATTCTCCCAAAAACATGAGTTTATAGGCAATTTGGAATGGTCCTCACTTAGAAATTTTTGAAATTTGGATGGGCCTAGAATCTCTTTAGAGTGCTCGCCTTATTTTTTTTTAAAAGATGCTTCTATTTACATAGTCTTCTGCGCCAAATTAAAAAAAATATATATTTAGAAGTAATTTGGGGCTGGAGTCACCAACGGGAGCAAATAATTGCTCCAGCAAAAGTTTGAAAGATGTTCCCAAATCCCAATTCATTAAAAGAAGCAGGCGCAATTTGAGAACAAAGTTGCGCCTTTTATTTGCCACCACTCAAGAGTAGGCGCAACTATTAAATCATGACTCTCACTTCAATAAAGTTAAAGGGCGTCATATTATAGCAATGGCTTAAAATATAACTAGTTAACTGTACTCCAATTAATAATAAATAAATAATATAACATACGTCTGCCGAGCACAATATTTGCTTCAATTTAGATAGTGCTAACAAAGCAATCACTTACCTTTTATTGTTAAATTTTTTACTTTCAAGCAACACAATGCCATTTCTTGCATTATTACAAAACAAAACCACAAACCGTGTAATCTTTGTGTAGATCCAAAGAGGTTTGTATTCCTCCAAGTCTAAAGACATCTCGTAACTAAATATGGCGGTTAGTGTCGCTTTAAAATAAATTTGAAAGTTTCAATAAATGTTTTATTAATGGAACTTAGCTTTAAATTAATAATATAAATACATACTAAATAATGTACTAATAGTGTTTTTGTAAAGCACCAAGAAAGAGGCCGCTTCTAGTTTAATTGCTGGTTTATAAGCATAATGTTTAGAAATCTTTGTATTTGCTGTCATTTTCATTAGATATTTAAAATAAAGTAGCCTTGACTCTAAAATTAAATTCTCCACAACGATTGCTCGAAAAAAGCGCAATTGATGACGTTTATGGTGACCATAATCTTGCCACCAGTTTGCGCCTTGTGTAGTGGATACGGAAATGGAGCAAATAATAAGGCACATCTTTGGGAGTATCTGGGGTGCAAAGTTGCGCAAGAGCAGAATTGCACTCGTTAGTGAATCCAGACCTGGACCCCTAATTTTGAAACTTGCGAAAATACTCGCTTGCGAGCTAACTCGCAACCTATGAACTCGCAAATCGCAGGCTGTATTGAAACAGCGCTAATTTTGAAAGGTTTCTACTGTCGTGCGAGTCGGTGTAGTGTTGTTTCGCTTGCGACTGAGTTTTCAATCCGACAACACTGTAAAACCATGACGTGCCAAAGGATTGAGGCGATGAGATGCTACAACCCGCCATTGTACAAGATACGTAACTGAAAGTAAACACTATTATTGTATTGAGTGCATCATATACAACGATTTGTTTCGTTTCATAGGGAAACCATCTTCCAGTTGTATACGTTTAAGCTTGTTGACTCAAAATGTTCTCAAAGTTATATCACTAGAAGTAAAACCATATTCTTAAGAACTATCCACTTTAGTACACTTGGTAGCGTGCTTGACCCAAACTCGGGTTTTCACGAGTTCAATCCCGTCCCGGTTATAATATTTTAATTTTTTGTCTGAATTTAAATAAAGTTTTTGTAATTAGAATTCAGTAATATATTATTTTATTTTCGCAACTATTTTTAAAACACAAAAATACCCTAAAATTTTTTACTATGCGTATAATAATTAGCTTACGTAGCCTTATTTTAAAATGTGTACAATTTATGTCATAAACCCCATTAATTTAATTTTTAAGTAATCACCTACATACAAAATTTCAAAATTAATGTAGGCCTAGCGTTGTTAATTTAATACCTTTTCACATTATTTTTAAGGACTATTATGTTAGTCTACTTAGGTTCAAATACTTTGTGTACTTCTATAAAATATATTTAAAACATATTAAATGCTTACTAATACGATAATTTAAAATTAAAGTTTAAAGTATGATAAATTTAAAAAAAATGGACTTGCGAGGATTTGAACACGCGAACCTTAGATCATGAGACGGTCACTATACCGACTTGACCAAATTGACGAGTAAGGAAACTTAAAAAAATTATAATATATAATTATGTTTTCACCCAAACAAATATTTCTATTGAAGGATTGTATAAAGTGTACAAAGCAATCATATTATTTTTTTCTGTAAACCTATATTGTACCATGGTAGGTTTATTTCAACAAAATCACTCTCAGAAAGCTGCAACCGAAGAGGGGGATGGCATCCATTTTGTTATTTTACTGCCTATTCGATAGACAAGGCCTGTCTCGCACGGTGTGAGGCTGGCGAGTAGAATCCGCTCGCTATTCGATCGTGTGACGTCAGTTTTCGCAGCGCAGGAGTTTCAAAATTAGGGGTTTGCGAGATTGTGTGTGAGATGAGAGAAATACGCTAGCGACTCGCTACTAGCACGTTTCAAAATTAGAGGCCCTGGAGTTTTGTTTAAGGCCATCTTTCAGCTTCTTATTCTTTAGTATCAAAGGGTATGAAAGATATCTATGAATGAAAAATGACTCTGAGCACAGGGCGATTCTGGATGGTTGATGTATCAGTAATAATAGATTATTACTGCTGCGCTATGTCACTGGTATCGGACTCAATTCCCTTGTCAAGGTGTCATTTTTTTAACTTAAAAAAAAGGGATTTCAATTAAACGGCCATATGCTGTGAATTATTTAGTTTTCAGCTAAAACTAAAGGTAAAATAAAATTAATTAATCAGGTGACTTGTCCTGCGTTGTTTCTAAATTTAGTGTGTTACGTATCACTCCCATAGGGACCTGTAAACTTAGTTAGGATGTAACTTGTTGATGCAACAACCTGCACACAAACACACATACACACATGCATGTGTATGTATCCTCGTAATTGTTTAATAGCGGTAGAGCGCAGCACTGTATCCTTCCGGCGGGGCTTGGATGACGTAACAACTCCTGTATTCATGTTGACCGGCCTCTGTTGCCCGAGGGGGAAAGTGACACCCGCTCGCCAGTCAGGAAGTTGCTTCGGTTATAGTTGTATATCACTAGGTGTTGCGTCCTCGGCTTGTTTCTTAGTTGCACAAGGCGCGGAAGATGTCACTTCCGTCCCATCTTCTCCTACCTTCACATCATTTGAACAATTGAAACCATATGCCCTCATTCCCCCTCAAATAATTAATATAAACTGGTTGATTTGAGGGAGCGTTATGTAACGAGTGTTCTTTTGACATCTTTCAAAACGGCGGAGGACACGGTCTGATTTTGGTAGGAAGGGGAGGGGGGGTGGCTCTCAGACTCTAAAAGGCCCGGGACTACAAATATGACAGCCTTGTGGAGTACTGTAGGGGGAAAGCGAGTTAAAAGGGTAGTATCTTTGCAGTTTTTATAGCATACTTTTTTTTGTGTGTAAGAATAAATAAAATATGGTTCCAGTAGAAACATATAGAGTTTAATTTTCTTCACATGGTAATATCAACATTTGTTGAACATCTGTCATGAGCATAGCGGCATTATATGACAAACTTTTTAAATTAATATAAAAAGTTGCCATTAAATTCCAGGACACCCTGGACAGATATTCAACAACTGTTGAGGTCACCGTGCGAAGAAAATTAAAATCTAGGTTTATCTTGGAGAATTATTTGATTTATTTTATCCAAAATAATATTTAGTATAAAAACTGCAAACATGCTCTTAACGCGCGTTCCTTACACTCCCAGCTTAACACGTTTAATTGTAAACTTAAGTGGCGAGGTTAAGTATTTATTTATATTTAATCCCAACTTCACTATTTAGTCCACTTAAACATCAGCTTGTACTTTCTAATCACATGAGCAAAAATGCTTCTAAAATTGTTAAGCAACAATAACTGGGAGTCTATGTTTGAAATAGTAAAGTTTGTAAAATGATTCTCCACCCGTTAGGCCTACATGTGTAGATTACAAAGATAATAACAGTATTTATTTAACAAAAGGTGACCTGGTGGTCTAGGAGTAAGGTGTCAGACTTCTATGCTGGCAGCCGGGGTTCGATCCTCGGTCCCGGCAAAGATTTATCTGATTACCAAACCCTTCCTTCACCTCTGACAAGACATCTTGTGAATGTGAGGAATTCCAGGCCTCCACCGTGGTTCGGATCCCACGTTAAACTGTAGGTCCTCCATTTCATCTCACAATCACCCTACCATTACACATTAGCGTAAGTGCGTATAACCCGAACAGGTAGTAAGACGCGGTGCTAATAATAATAATAATAATAATAATAATAACTAAACAAAAGCTTCTAACTTTGGTTTAAGAAATTGTTTATAAACCAAAAGGGGATGGTTTTATATTTAATCACATTGTATGTCTTCAAAAAATATGTATTCGGAGCACTCTAAGGCATACTCACTGAGGAACTTTTGACTAACATTTAATAAATGCAATCATTTAGAATGTAATGGATAGTTTTGTTTTAGTTTAAAGTGGCAGCCTAAATAAAACCAACCGGGTGGGTGGCCCACCGGAATATTTCTCGGTGTCTCAGGACACCTTTGGGAACGGCCGATAGAAAATACAGGCATATTCTATTTCAATCAAATAACCAACCACACAGTTGTCAAAAGGTGGTCATTGGATTGGCCGCACTGATAGCGTACCTTACTGCCCTAGCCCTAGGCTGTATCAATATAAGTTATTTTATTTCCTCTTGTCAGACACCTTAGCTCAGTTGGTAGCATGTCTGTCTATTGAGTTAAGGGTCCGGGTTCGATCTATGGCATAGCCGAGAAATTTATTATTGGTGAAATGTGGGTTTCCCCTTTCATAGTGATGAACTAACGGCCTGGGGCTGGATGTTGTGTCTATTCTGGATCCAACTTAGTTTCTAAGTCGTGTGTCGGTTCAGAAAGTGCATGTTAAATGGCACCTCAAATAAATAAATAAATGAAAAACGTTATTTTCTTTGTGAATTTCCATGCCGGGTGCAGTTTCTTTCAACCAACAACATCTTTATAACCCTCGGATTAATTAATTATCGCTACCTTGTATTAAACACACCAGCAACAAAAGTAGGGGCTTAATCCCGACTAGATCGGCTCTCTAAAAATGTTTTATCGATTTTCAATTTTGCTCGCCCGACAGATTCTTGTGAATTTCTTTCAAATTCACCTTAATCGCCTTGTTCCCCTTAGTGCATTTATTAAAAAGTTGTCAAAAGGAATTTAACACTTTAAAACGTGAGTGATTGAGCGAGTGAGATCCACTTGACACACTCTTTGACTAAATATGGTCACTTTGGGATTTGAGTCTGTTTTAGTGTGCATGTAAGTTTAATAGAATAAGTTACAAATTATTATTATTATTAGCACCGCGTCTTACTACCCGTTCAGGTTATACGCACTTACGCTAATGTGAAATGGTAGGGTGATTGTGAGATGAAACGGAGGACCTACAGTTTAACGTGGAATCCGAACCACGGTGGAGGCCTGGCATTCCCCACAAGTTACAAAAAGATTAGAACGCCATGAATGCATTCTACATGACACATACTACCACGTTATTTTAGGAAGTTGGACAACTTCCTATGATACGCATCTTGGTGTTCATTCGGGTTTTATGCAACATATGCCTACTAATCCAAGGGCACAGTATTAGCGGGGTGGATTTTAAGTAACCGTGTCAGGATTCGCCACGAGAGAAGATAAAAAAAACTTTCTGTGGTAAAGTATGCTCACTAATGCAAGGGTACAGGATTAGCGGGGTAGGATTTTAAGGATTCGCCATGAGGGAAGGAAAAAAAAACCACTCTGTGGTCAAGTAAATTCCAGTGCACCTGGTCTTGAGTGAACCCCGGCCTTCCATGTTAGTGAGTGTAAACCACTGCACTCCTCCTGCTAGGTAGCTACATTTGTAGTTAAACTCCTAAAGTAAAAAATGATATTAGTTTTCTCTCTGAATAATGTAGACTTCCTCCTAGTTGTTCGGAGAGGGGGTGACGTGTGTGTGTGTGTGTGCGCGCTCGTTCTCACAGTGAAGAGCCCGGGAGGAAATGGGCCCAGTTGGTGTTCTCTTGTTACACTTAGGGGCTGTAAAGGATCACTTGCCGCCCCCACTCCCCTGTGCCGGCTCTAGGGCAGCTTCTTAAGCACGGGGTTCTTCAACTAATTGAGCCGTTTCATTTCTAGATTTATTTTTTGTCAGGACCACGGCTGGTTCAGACACTTTATTTTAGCTCTTCAGTTTATAAACTGTGGTATGCCGGGTCGTACGCTCGGAAGGGGGAAGGGGTGTGGTTTAAACCCCTCCCACTGAGAAATACATTTACACTAGATAAAACAATACCAATATGATAAGACGAGAATAAAAACTGTTCTAGGAGTAGATTCCAGCGAGAAGCTATATTTGTAAGACTCCTACTTAATAATCTCTTCCCTGAAGTTTAATGTTGTTTATCTTGAACAAGCTGTTCTTATTGATGTGTCTTGAATGATTGAGTGCACTGCGAATGATTGTGGGATTTTTTTTGGTACTTAAATTTTATCATTTAAATAAAATACAAATATTTGAATTATTTTTTATTACTTAAGGAAACATCTCGACAGTATTTTATGTCACCATAACTACAGTAGCCAAATGGCTTCTTTGGTGCTGACTGACAGCTCACAGCTGACGGCTTTGAAAAGTTACCAGACCAAATTATGTATCCCTACGCCGAACCATATGATCTGCAAAAACATGTGTTTAGCAGCTTTCACTTCTGACAATCAAAATGTAGGTATATGCCTAAATGTTGACTGTCAGAAGTCATCTGTGAACTGTCAGTCAGCACCAAAGAAGCCACGGGGCTACTGTGTATTACATACTAGGCTATTGTATTGTTAACCAGTTAGTTATACCTAATCATTAAAAAAACAAAATATCTACTCACCCTTTTACAAATATCCTGCTTACGGCCCTAACTGTATGTAAAGAAATAAACAATATCGGGATTGTTGACCTCGGTGTTCTTAGGGTAAAGTGCTCGCCTCAGGACCTGATGTTCGTAGGTTCAAACCCAGCCGGGATCGACAGGTCTTTTTTGAACGATGGAAATCCGTAACACAACTTTCTTCGGAAGGGAAGTTAGCCGTTAGTCCAATGTTGATTGTGGCACGTAATAGAACCCTGGAAGGTATGTGAAAATAACTTTCCCGGCAAATTTGGTAGGCCCTTTCACTCTCGCTCATAGAAATTCTCGTGAGCTGATATAATAAATCGGTTCAGAAAATTAACTTTTAATAGAACAAATTTAATAAATAATATCAGGATTTAACCTCGACTTCCCGGTTCATATATTTCTATGCTTGAATGGGCCCAAAGAAAACCACGTCCATTTTTTGTTACAATTTTTTTTTTTAATGTTAGAAATTATAGTTTTTATTTTTAAAAAAATCTTTGAATGTGCAACAAATAGATAAGTATGTTATCTCTTTCATTCCAACAAGCATAACCGAACGCTGCCTTACGCCCAGGGAGTTGAACCGGAACAAGAGCCAACGGTTGGAATTAATAGTTAGTTTTAAGGAAACAGAACTGGTACAGGGTCCGTTAAAAATCAATTCTAACTGGAATTGGAACCGATTATATATTAATATATTTTTCTTATTAATTTTTTTTTTATTCTGGGGGTGCTGGCATTCGTGATACGTTACACACCCTAGTATAATTTTCAACAAAAAATTTGTGTTTAGATGTCGAAAAATATAGTAATAAGTTTTTATACCGATATGTGGGACCTCTACTTTAAGGAGTCCATCAATTTTAGGGGGGGGTGGAGGGGGGTCAATACCTCTTCGAACCACACCTTTCTACATCTATACCATCCTGAGCTTTAAACTCATTTCGTACTAAAAGTATTACATACACCCAATACTACTTGCAATACACACTAAACTCTGTCTAAAGAACGCGCACTCATTCAAGTGGTGTATTTACAATGTATCCAGAGTGTTTTACAGGTGTGTCAGCGAGCAGTCGAGAGTAAACTGTTGTAGGTGCGGTGGTTGGGGCTTGTGTAATAACATAGCTCTTCCATTAGCAGATTAGTCCTCAGAACCTCAAGAGGGGTCACAGCAAATACTAGTGGGCGGAACGGTGGTCAAACCCACGTTGAACTCTATCACATATTTATCTACATTACCAAGGGTGTAGCAGCCATCAGCTTCCTAAGATACTGGAGCATAAGCATTCCTTGCCCTCCCTCAATCATCTGTGTGTGATATAATGATCGAGGGAAAGAAAGGAAGACTTATGCTCCATTATCTTGAAGCTTATGGCATATACACCCTTGAAATTATATATATAAGGGGTTTGCAAAGGTCACTTTTTAAATGCAAAGTGAAACATTCAAATAAGGCCAACGTCAAAAAGATTGTGTTTTTTGTGTGTCAAATAGCATAACTCTTAATTTTTAAACTATACAACAATATAAGTATCAATATTATTATTATTATTATTATTATTATTATTATTAGCACTGCGTCTTACTACCCATTCGGTTTGTACGCATTTACGCTAATGTGTAATGGTAGGGTGATTGTGAGATGAAATGAAGGACCTACAGTTTAACGTGGGATCCGAAACCATGGTGGAGGCTTGGCATTCTCCACATTCACAAGTTGTGATTAATACACGTCTTGTTGGAGGTGAAGGAAGGGTTTGACAACCAGATAAATCTGTGCCGGGACCAAGGATTGAATCCCGGACACCCAGTACAGGAGTCCGACACCTTACCCCTATACCGCCAGGTCACCCCATTATTGATAAAATGAAGAGTTTGTCTGTCTATCATAAGCATTGTGTGATATCTACCGCAGGAAGAGAGCTGACATTTTAAAATTAATTGCCCCTATGCACAAACATATGCACCTCGAAGCTGGAATTTTAAATTTTTGATCAGCTTTTTTTTAATATATTAAAAAATGTGTTGGAAGTAATAGAGTGAAGAATTTTTTTAAATTCTGAATGCTTGAAGCAAAGGGTTGCCCAGGGTACTACTTCTATTTTATAAAATTGATTATAGCTATCAAAAGAAACAGCTACAGCTCATTTGGTAACTTTTCTAACTATCCTTGTCATTTTCTTACCATAGATCCCCAGAGCTATACTCTTTTTCTACACGCTACCACAACCATGTAGTGCACACTGCACCCGGAAAGTGTGTGTTGGAGGGGTGGGAATTTGCACTCACCAAAATCACAAATAATTTTATTAAAAACTTAAGACATTGTCATTACATTTTTTTTTTTTTTTT
>CABFOV010000295.1:55564-76512 GCA_902141375.1 Timema poppense
TTTTTTTTTTTTTTTTTTAGAATAATGAAGATGTATTTAACATGAGCTAAATTTTTAAGATTAAGTTTATGATTTTATATTCAAAAGATATACAGTAGAGTCTCGGAAACTTGACATTCTGTGTAACTCAATTCGCACACGTTCACACAGTTGTTGGCGCCAGTCATCACAATCCAAGGTCATTCAACTGTATAACCTCTGTTTGTGGAACAGTCTCGCTGTGCTATTTTTACAAGAACTGTGTTTGTTAGTTTTTCAATTCAATAACGTGTTATTTAAATTATTACAATAATATATGTACAATATTGTACTGCATTTCTGTATATTACACGTACCGGTATGTGTATTGTATGTAAACCATTATATTAACACGTATTATATTGTACTGTACATATATTAGTTACTGTACCATACAATACTACTGTACAGTACAACTGTACCAATAATATTCAATACTGTACTGTGATTCATTCTTGTTTAGTAAACATGACGTAGTAAACATGACGTAGTAAACATGCATATTATGCAAGTTCATTTGTAAAACTCGACATTTCAATAATTTGACACCATCTCAGTCCACATTAGGTTGAGTTTACGATAGTCTACTGTACTATTATAATAATTAAAAGTACCCCTTAAATTTTCATATGGATAAAAGTACTACATAAATTATAGATATGCTACATTATATTTCTCCTCTTTACCCCCCTCCCTAAAGACAATATCTGGGTGCATCCCTGTCAAGGATGCAGAAAGACGTAGAGTTGTCTGGGGGTCCAGACCTCCCTATGATTTGATAAACCTTCCTTAGGGGAAGGAGGTTGATATATATGTTACCACCCAAACCTGATTCCAAGACATACTAGATTGAACTAGGCTGAATTGATCTTGTATGTCCTGGAATTGGGGTTTGGACGATAACATATACATATGAACACTTTTATTGGTTGAAGGTATAATTTAATTGTCTAGCGGACCCCTCTTAGGAAAAATAGCCTACTACGCCCTTGACCACTGCTGTAGTTAATCTTGAACTTTTTCTGACATTTCCAAATGTGATTAGATCAAATCCTATTAATTTATATACCGTGAAAGTTTGCCAATATTGGTCACTAACCCCTTTTTTTAATATATATTTTCTAAAAGGATAGTCAAACTGTGACCAAGGAATAAGTTCAAACTGTTATTTCATCTGTATGCAAACTTAATGTTCTTAATATTTTATTTCACAGGAAAACCCTACCAAATCACACAGCACCTGTAGTGATGGAAGTCTACTCAGCATGGGCAGTTCAGAGATGGATGAGGTGAGGATTTTTACTAGTAAATATAATATAGTATTAATTCATAAGTTAAATAAAATTATTATTATTAGCCCCGCATCTTACAATCTGTTCGGGCCATATGCAAAAAATTTAATCAAGTGAAAAATAACATCCCGGACACAGATATTTCACCTAGCACCTTTGGCTTGGTGCGCCAATGCTCTGCCAGGATTACTCAGTGTTAGAGTATTGGTGCACAAAGTCAAAAGTCCCGGGTTCGATTCCCATGTCCAGATTGTCATTTTTCACTTAATTGACTTTAGGTTTTGTAAAAAATAATTTTCAACATGGATATAAACCACATTGACTGGATTTCTAATGACAATGTCGGGGTTTTAATCCTGTCCGGGTAAATTTCCTTTAAATCCTACTTTCATCACATCCACCCTATTAGTGAAGATTTGGTGATAGACCTGACTGGTAGTAAGACTCGTTTGTAAAAACAAAATGTGGACAAAGCTACATCTGTTGGCTACTAGTGACTTGAATCTAAAAGGAGGATAGTAAATGGTGGGTGGAGGGGGAGGGCACATTGCATTAATTCAGTGAACGAACCTCAGCCCTTTGAGTCAAATTCAAGTGCACACTGAACTCTCTTTGAAAGGTCCTTATTCTGATTCCTAGTAACTTTATATGAAAATAGAAATTGTATAAAGTTTAGAGTTGAAATAAAACATATATAAACTTGTTGACATAATTGTCTAATTGAGCAACAATTCTTTTAGGACTCTCTTGGACAAAATTCAGGACATTCCTCAAAACTATCCTTACACGAAAAGAAAGTAATTCATGAAAATGGTAAGTTGATTTTAAGATATTAGCTTATATACCTTTGTAAAGTAAAAATGTGATATTTTCACAATTCATAAGCTATTGTCATTGGTGCTCTATACATATTTTTAAATTTTTGTTTTGAGCATATTATATTATACTATTAGTTGGTGCAGGTTACAAGTTATTTCTTAACTGATTGTATTATAAAATATAAAAGAATTATAAATCTTTTAGGGCTCCATTCTTCTCATACAAACTTTATTTTGATGACTTTTTTTGTTTTTAATCTCCAATAGTAACAATTTTGTGAATCTTGCCCTCTAACATGCACTCGTTCATGGGGCCTGTTAAAATACAAAAATGTTTTCTGTCAATAATTCTATTCTATTGGCTGTTATATTTGCAGTTCTTGCTCTAGATTTCTATTATTTATCTTTATCACAAAAAAGGAACAAACTTGAGTAATTATTTAAGTATCATTACTGTCATTAAATACTTTAATTTTATATTTTAATGAAAAAAGAATCTCATACAATGTCTCAACCATTGGTAGCTCACTATACAATTTTCATATCTTTGTATTCTTGACATACTTTTTCAGTGTTTGCTCATTATAAGTTCTTGTGGATTGTTGGTAAGCACTTTAAAGCTCGTTATTTACAAAAGAATGACAAGGCCCCTTTGAACATAATCAGTGTATAACTAAAATAAATATATTATTAAGTATGTTAAGAAAAAAACCTTATACAAATTAATTGCATGCATCATTATAAGTGGTTTACTTCCTCTCAGACTCCGAACTAGACCTGGGAGTGTTGGCGGCACCACTCAGCCACAGTGCAGCACGGCACAAGATGGCGGTAAAACCAAAGAGAACCCATGGAGCTCCTCGCAGACGCCGTGTACAACAGGTAACATAACTTACTGTAACAAATAAAACGCTTTCTATCTTTCTTTGTGTTCCTCCGTGGATAAGCTTCATGTTAACATTTAGTTAGAATTTTTTTTTCTAACTAGCAACACACATTTGTAGAATAGTTAAATAATTTTGAAATATATCATATCTTTATTTCTATTGTACAGGAAACTTGGATGGTTATTTTACAGGCATTATTATGTGCTGTCAGTATTTTTTAAATCCATCTATAATTGTTTAAATCAAATGGGAAAAAGATATGTACTTGCTAAAACATGTCTATATGGGACAGGTAAATACTATTCTTGTCATGCAAGTGAGCTGTCGATAGATCAGAGAATTTGCACAAACCATTTTATGTGTCTTAAATAGGGTTTACTAAATTAAAGAATCATCTATTATTAGGGCTGGGCCAATAACCACTTTTGCAGATTTTGCCGGTAACCACTGTCAAAATAGGTTTTTTTTTGCAGTATTACAAAAGTGTACAGTAACAATACTCAAAAACAAGAATTATCAGAGTTTACCACTTTTATACCTTTCATGTTAACCAACAAAACAGAAAAAAATGCCACGAAAGGCATTTCTAGGTACTTTTTTTATTGAGGTACGAATAAAAATATTCCCAGGCATTGGAAAGTTTTGTCTTTGCTGTTTGATCATTTATTTGAGAATTAATAATATAACAATCTATTAATTCTCAATTAAATGACAAAATGACTAAACAACTATTTACAACAGCAGGGAATTGGGGAGCGATTGATCGAGCAGATCTTGGGGTGCTCAGTAATTGGCATACAGCAGATATCATGCCCGATAAAGAAAAGAAAAACACATGCTTACTGAACATGGCTCTATGCAGCTGGCCCCTAAAGTACGCAATAGCACAACATTGATAAGTTATCTTGGACATATTTGTTGTTTTTGCTGTGTGAATAAGTTATGGTTATGTAAATAAAATATAGTTTAGTTAATTAAACCAACACATAAATAGGGGGTGTATAAAATATAAATAGCTCTAATCCAAAACGAAAATTATTTAAATATAAAGCAAAACTGTGCGCATGTCTTGGCTCGTACTGAAAGATGTAAGTAATATATCATATAGGTTGGTATACAACTTGTCTTCAATTAGAATTATGTTACTTAAAGCCATAATATGTTTTTTTTTGTATAAATCTATAACAAATAAAAACATACTGGCCCACCTAATATTGTTTTTGATAGTGTTTAACTCTGTTACTTGAGGCAATCCTTATCTCTAATATATTTATCAATTATCAAGTATTTCATAATTTGAAATAAGCCTTAAGGTAAATAAAATAGATTAGTTTATTTTGTTTAGAATGTCGGTTTTGCTGTTTATTATAAGATAAAATATCTAACGCAGGATTAAAGAATTTGTGTTTACATGTAAGAGACTGTATTTAAATAGTTTTGTTTGAACTATGAATTATATTTTCATAACTTGAGAATTTAAAATATATCTATAGATTTTGAATTATTGGCTTAAAATATCTGCATGATAAAAAAAACCAGATTATCCTTGGTCAACTGTGTCAACATCAGCTGATAAATCGGATTGGTTATCGGCATCTGCCCAGTCCTATGTATTATCTCTAAATTTATATTAATAAAAAATTTACAAAATATTACACATAAAATAGTTTATATAAGAAAGCAATATTTTCAGCAATTTAATAGTTTACTACACATTAATAAAAGTGTATTCTTTATCTATTTACTGTCTAGGAAGGCTATCAATTAGAAAACTACAATATCTATTTATTTTCAAGTAGAAAACAACAATACTTATATTTTTTAATCCAATAAGGTAACCTTACTAACACTTCTTATGACGACCACAAAGATTTTTTAAAATATATATCTGTCCTTTTGTATATTTATCACACATGCACATGTTTTGCACTCCCAGGTGATAAATCAGTGACTAAAATTCTCTACACCAAAGCAGTCAATTTTAAAGAAATTATGTGTTGTTTAGCTTGCTGCGGCCACTCCTCTCCCAGCAACTCCTGAACTGAATGAAGAAGCATCAGGGAGAAGTGCTAGTCCAGAACCAGCAGAAGGTATGTCATTATTGAAATTAAACTTTCATTTTTATTTTACAATCACACACCTTTTTCTCTCTCTTGAGATTTGAACAATATGGCTCACATTCAAAATATATTACTAGTATATTATCTAGTTAGTTAAAACAAATTCAAGAATAAAGAAAGAATATTCATATCAAATGGTTGAAATGTAAAATCACACCTCCTCAATAAATATTAACAACAATCATTTATACCTATGTAACTTTATTTGTGTTAAATACAATACAAACAAGAACGAACATTCGATTCTATAGATAATATAGTGTTTTTGCAATTACATAATTATAATATTTGTTGTATTTTAAGTCAGCACTTAAGACATTTATGGCCATTGCTCTTTGTGTGCCTGAGCTAGTAATAATTTATTAGATATTTCCATCAGATTTTTAGGCAGGCCCCCATCCCACCTCCGTGTGTTAAGTTGACGGGTTTTTTTCTTCTCTTTGGATTATGACCTATATAATCTATCTTGTAATAAACTTTCTCTGTTTATAATGATAAACAAATTTATGCCTTAACTTAAAAACCAGTTTGAAAGTAAATCACTGTTTATACATTGAAACAAAAGGACAAGCTTCTTACTACCTGTTCAGGTTATATGCATATGTACTGATTACGCTATTGAGTTAGGGATGAGGAAGGTTGAATTTAGAGGAAGTGTACTCATATTTGAATGGAGGGAGAGTGGAAAACCTTTAGGTAAAAAAGCCTCAGTAAAACTGACAGGGACTCGAACCCCATTCTCCTTGTCATCGGCAGTCTAGTCTCCTGTGAGAATGACACCTTTGACAATGCGACCACGAAAGCAGGTAATACAGGAAAAGCTAAATGGGAAATACAATGCAATGTGAGTGACTGTACCATCTATAATACATATGGATAAAAACATTTTTTCACTCTTTATATAATTCTTTGCTTCCTTTTTTTTTAATGATCATCCATTTCTGTTTGGCTTTTTTTGTGTAGCCACAATGCTTTTTGATTTTATTAACATAATTTAACAGTGTTTTGCTTTGTTTTATTGTTGATTGACAGTTTTGTTTGCTTCAAGCTTAATAATTGTTTAAGTGTTTTTTGTGTTTTTTTCAAACTCAATAATATACCATGGAGGTTAATACAGTGCATTGGTCATTTATTTATATAATTTGTTCTACCTCCCCAACATTGGTCATTTAGCACTTCTGTTAAAACTCCCACCAATGGCCTTGCTCACATATCTTAGTTATGATTTGTATTTTAAAGTTTAAGTAAAGATGAAACTTTTGCTTCTTTACTGTTTTAAGACTTGCTATAATATAAAACAGTTAGTTCATTTTATATTCTATGCAATTCTTATATACATAGCGGAAGTCTATAGTTGTTCATTAGCTTACAGTTACAAATAGTCAAGAGGGACACAAAAAATTACTATGTATATTCAAACATTAACAAAATATTTTTATTGCAAACAACTTTTTAAAAGATTTCACAGTAGAAATAGTCTTGAACCAATAATAACAGCGATATTTAAATGGTAATTTAACTAGTCTGATAAAAATATATATATATATTACGTAAATTTCCCCCAGGAATTGGGAATGCTTTTTTTGCATTTTGTGTGCTTTATGTTTGCTTTTGCATGTCTATAATGTGTCATAATTAGTGCTTTGTCTTGTTGCGCTCATGCATGGCTCTATTTAATTACAGACTTTACTGACGAGCTTCTTAGCATCAGTGATGATGCTGTGATGCGCAGATCTGCTTGGCCTTTGCCTGAGGCACCTCTGCTTGGAATGTTACCCGCCGAGATTCAACTAAAATCTGCTTCCCTTCCACCTGGATTAGCCCTGTCTGAAGGAGGAACTCCTGTAAAACTGGTTCGAAGTCGATCTAGTGCCACCAAGACTGAGATTCGACACTATGTCAAAACTGTAATGGAGCCTGAACATAGTGAACATGTTAGAAAGCTACAATCGACTTTCATCGCTGTTGGTGAGGAGGATGAAGATGAAAAATTTGTTCCAGAGGAAAGAAAAGAAAAAGAAGAGAAGAAAAAAGATGATTCCTCTTTTTTTGGAAGGTTGTTGTCAAGGAGGAGTGGCAAGAAGAAGAAAGAAAAATTGGAGGAAGTTGATCAGACAAGTAACATAAAGTCTGTAAAACACATTAACGATGGAGGACCTTTTGTTCCCAAACGTATTGATGGTAAGGGCCGATATGCTAATGAGAGTGTGACTGAGTATATATCTAGTATGTCGGTGCAGCAGTATCAGAATGTGAAACAGTATGGGGCAAAGGTTGGAGGTGGAACAAGGGGCACTGCTTCTACTCGACAGAGAGTAGAGCCTATCAACATACCCGCTACACCAGAGCTGGATCGCCGCCTGGAGACCACACATCACATGGAGTCCATACCAATATTCGAACCACCCCCTGATCCAGTCACTCGAATGGAGGTATCATACTCTGTCTCACCTCCTAAGCCAACCTGGCCAGAAGCAGCCAATAAACCTCTTGCGACTGCATCTCCTTGGCGGAACACTCCTGATTACACCCTAAAATCTTATGAACATATCGAGAAAGAATTGAATTCAAAACTTAAATTTGGAGGCTTGTCACCATTCCAGCAAAACATGATGAACATAAATAATGATTTGGATCATGATGAAAGGGAGTACACATCATTGATACATACGACCAGTGATAATATTTCAAGCTCTAAGATCCCTGTGAAGAAATCTCATAGTTTTAGAGCAGATGTAGAATACTCATTACCTTCTCGACAGCCTACAAGTAATTCAGTAATAGACTTTCAACGAAAGATAATTAATGCTGATCATGTGGATTGTGAAGACCCTTATAACAAACCTGTCACAAATTTTGTATTTACTGAACAGATGATCCAGTCTGTGAATGACTATGCTGATTCATTGGAGGGAAATAATTCTCTTTCTCAAATAAGCGGTACTTTTGAAGAAGTAAATCTAATTGAAGAAACATCGGAGAATATCCATGTTCCTGATAGAGAATTAGATCAGTCACAACCTATAGTTGAAAAGATGCCTGAAGTTCATGGAAGACTCTATACAAAAAATGTGTCAATAACGACAAGAAGCATTATGAAGGACACCTCTAATTTCAATAAAACAGAAAGTGCTAACACAAAAGTAAATAATTCCAAGTATATGATGAAAAAATCATCTTCCTTAGATAGCATTAATAGTTTTAGTGAAGGAAAGAGGTCAACTTCTCCCGATATGTTATTGGGAAGCAAAAAGTCTTCTTCAACAGAAAGTATCAGCAGCTACACACAGCAAGTGATAGTACCCATGACATCAGGAGTCAAATTACACCCTATGGACACCTTGTTGCAAACAAATGCAAGTAATATTGAGAGTATCACAGTGGCTCAGTCTGTTCCTCAGGAAACAGTGTCTGTGAATCAAAGAGCTATGTTAAAACCATCCGATTCCTTCAAACATTCAAAAACCATTTCTTCATCCAATTCAGAAACTGAAAATAAATTAAATACAGAAAAAAATATCCCCTCCCCTCGAACACAGACCCCTAAATATACACCGGTTTCTTCGAGCTCACATGTACCAGAGTTTCTGAGGGTTCAACTAAATAGGGTGGATAGCAAACCTTCGAATGTAGTGCTTTCAACAAACATCATATTTGACTCGGACAAGCTTGGTTCTCCGAGGGTAGTCCTTGAAGAAAAGCAATGGAAATCAAAAAGCAATGAGTCTCTTGATGATTACCATGAAATAAATACAAATTCAGACAACTTGGTTGATGAAAAGATTATTAATGAAGCTCCACTAAGAACAGTACAGCCATCTTTGAAAGAAGTACGTGTCAGAAGTAAATCTCTTAAAGAAGAAATTTATACTCCTGAGTTTCAGCAGTTTCAAAAGGTTGATGCAGTACAAAGAATGAGCGATACCAGTTACATCACAAAAGTATCTGCTCAAGATATTGGAAATAGTCCCACGCAAAAACAAAGGAACATACTTTTAAATAGCAACCAAAATATTTCTAACAAAAACTATTCTGTAGTTTCAATATCATCTGATATTATCTCTTCCCCTTTTCCAAAGTCAACTAATGTCAATTTAGATTTTACTGACGCCAAGAAAGAACTTTTGAAGAAACAAATAAACTCGAATTTTGAAGATATAAAAATAGTAGAGAAAAAATCTTTTCAAAATGAAACAGAAAACATTGAAGACGGCAATATTACATATATAAATCTCAGAAAACATCACAATAATAAAGATCTAGGAACTAAAAAGGAAGATGACAGGCAATCGTCTTGTGGTGAATCAATAAGTTCTGGAGAAACATTTAATTCTTTGTCTCGCAACAAGGTTGTTAGTCGAGAGTTTAGTTTGAGAAAACTAGAAGAAAAGCTTTCATCTGGTAGTGATACAATGTCATCTCAAGATAGCAGCACTTCAGATGTTGTTCTACGAAAAAAATCTCTGCCAAGAGAGGCGGGACAATCTAGAGATGAAGAACCAGAACTATTGAAAGTATTTGCACGTCGATCTCTCAAGTTGAAAGATAGTGACAGTGAAAGTCTTGGTCAACAGATTATGGCCAAGACCAGAGAGAGTCAATCGTCTGATGAACAGCTCACAAAGTCCAGGGATAGTGACAAAGAAAATGAAGGTGTTGACTCTCCACGAGAAGAAAGGAAAAAACAAATTATCAAGGAACCACTTACAGAATCTAAATATCACATAGAGGTTGCCGAACCAGTGTTGAAGTCTTCCCTTGCCGTTGTCACTTCCAACAACAGCCCTCTTAATAGTGGATTATCCAATAAATATCAGAGATCTCTCAGTAATGGCTTAGAAAATGGTTGTCAGAATGATGCCATAATTTTTACACAGCGCAAAGAAAATGGGAATAGTCCTGAAAAAAGGCAAAGAAATAGAACAGTCCCCGAGTCACCCAGGACTGATTCAAGCCTAAGCTCTGAAAAAGCACCGCACCGAGCTTGGGCTTCCATCTACAAAGACAAAGAAACAGATCTAACCAACACAGATGACAAAATATTGCTCAGAAGCAGAACCTCAATAATCAAAGAGAAGGAGATTGAATCCATTAAAACGGAGAAGATAAACTTGACACCAGGTGGAGTGTATGCAGGAGAAAAGGATGATTCTAACACTCCCCGGTTCAAGAGGATCCAGCAGCGAAGAGAAGAGTGGGAACAGCGAGCGCAGCAAGCGGCCAAGAAAACCTTGCCATAATGACTAGGTAAGCTTTATTTACTCTCTCAATTTCAAGGAGGTACTGCACTAAAATTATGAAAATCACATTTAACTAGTTTTCATTTATTGTAAATTAAATAGTCCTGGGTAACAGGGTTTGAAAAATATCCTAGCTAATTCATTTTTCTTAATTTATTTAAAATATCTGTTAGCAATTAATCATGATATACAGTGTCAGCCATCCTGGGATCAAGGTAGTAAATAGGGTAGTGTGGGTTGTACATATTAGGGGGGAAAAAATCTTAAACAAAAATAAATTAAGAAAACCCTGCTATGCTAAGGGAGAGCCATTAGATCCACCTGACTTCCTAAGCTTTCTCAGGGGTGGAGTCTAGACACAAAAAGGGATCACCTTCTAACACTAGGTTTATAAACTTGGGTGTCACAGAATTTAAGTTTTTAATACTGTAAATGTGGATGAGTTAAATTATAATTAATCTATTCCATTTTTTTTATTCCTTAAAAGTTATAGAAAATACAAGCATTTACTTTTCTTAGAATTTAAAAAAATACTTTGTTAAATATCATAGATAAATATTTTATAGTTTTTAAATACTAGTTAAAATATGTAAACAAAGATTGATCTCTCTAAATGATTTCATGGAAGTAACCAAATTTAATTTACATTTGTAATTGATTTATTCAGGCCTACCTTAATTCTGTCTTCTTGTATCATTCTGCATTAAGCTAAATTATCTCTGAAATGAACATGTTCTGCTGTAATGCTGCCACTCACCCATTAATACAATAAGTATGCTTAGAGCTTAACAAAGTCAACTCTGCAAAACTTTTTAATTTACAAAATAAATCTCTAAAAATCTGCAATATTTGTATAAACATTGTTTAAGGAGCTTGTTAGGTCTCCATATGGATTTAGTATTTGGTTGTGTAGTTTCATTTGGTAAATATTTAATATCAAAATAACTTTTATCATATTTGTTTACCTTTTAATCTAATGTTGGTTATTATTATTTTAGATTTAAATCTACAAATTAATGTTACACTGTCTTAGTAAATAAACATATAAAAGTCAGTATAATCCAGCAAAATTATTTGCCATCTAGTCAGGAAAGGAGTTTGCAGTTTAACAGGTAACAGTTATAGAACTGTTATAGAAACCGAGCTTATGTATAGATTGAGATGTAGGCCTACTCATTCTCCTGTGAGATTGCACAACAGGCAAATAATTAAGATTAGCCATTTGGATCATCTTTCATATTATTATATACCTCAAACATTATTTATAACAATTCAGGATAGACAAACCTCTCAAGGGTCATCAATAAACCACATAACGCTTTTTTCTTTTCTTTTTTGACCCCTCTCCCATGTAACATCAAGTATACATTTAGCCTGATCCTATGCCCATCTTACATAACTTTTCACATCAATAGTAAATTTCATTATTTCATATGAAAGCTTTTCTCTTTAAGGAAAACCTCTTTTCCCCTTATGAGGTAATTGTATTACATTTGGAAGAAGGTATAGGAAAGGTGGATAGAAATATATAAAAGGAACGGACACAATATTATTTTTACAATGAAAAGAAGAAATCAGTTCACACTTTATATTGCTGCCATTGGACAAAGAAGTAAGGACAGCCTCTTGAAGAAAATCGATGATTAACGCTCACTCCTCTGACCTGGGTTTAATTCTATCGGATAGATCAATTGTTATATGACCCGCCTCTGTGATGTAGTTAGCTAACACGCTAGTTTTGTGTTAAGCTAGACTGTCGAGGATGGGGAGATCAAGGTTCGAATCTCCTTCAAGTTAATTGGGGGTGATTTTTCCTAAATGGTTTTCCACTCTTCCTCCATGCAAATGTGGGTTCATTTCCTCTAATTTAAACCTTCCCAATTCCTAACCCATTAGCGTTATTAGTATTTAAGCGTATAACCCGAATGGGTAGTAATACGCGGTGCTAAATAAATAAAAATAATATTGTCATATGTTTCTAGCCACCTTTCCTGTACCGTATTTCAAATATAATAGGGAAGCTTTTTTTAACACTTAAAGAGGGACTTCGATATTATACTACTCAGAGTTGATTTATATTACAAATTTAAATGATTTCAAAGAATTCTATAACAATACTTTATTATTTTTGAACCATATATACATATATGGTTCTATATATAGGATCTGTGTTATTATGTACCCTCCCTGCCCCCCATGTACCACATTGTAGACATTAAAGCTCACCTCCCCTAGCTTCTCAACAACTCAATGTGGTTTATGGATGACCCTTTAATGAGAAGTTGTTGTAGATGTTTCAGACAATAATTTTAACTTCTTTAACTTTTCGTGTCTTCTTTGTGTGTCCGCTCTATGGTTATGGTTTGGGTGGTGGAAACTTTTGTATCAGTTATTATTTAAAAATATAGTCCCAAATAGTGCCAAATTAAATATGTAAAACATGCATTTGTAATAAAACAGTCAATAGAAATGTTTTAAAATTAATTATTTTCACTTATTTGAGCTTAGAGGTATGCTTGTAGCCTTTTTAAATGTCCAGGTGGTATTGAAAGCATATACCGCTATTTGATTTGGCCAACTAGAATTAAACATGTAGCAATATTTTAATAACTTTTGATTGGCCATTGCTACTATTGTAGCTAACAACACTGTATTGCTACCACCAGGGAGGATTTTGGCCAAAAAGGTTGAAGCGACATTTTTTTTTCTCGTCCTCTTTGGACAAATTTTGATGCAATTCCTCTTTTCACCCTTTCTCTCCCTTTAGTAAATACTTTTAATAAGTTTGCGTTGAAACAATAAAGTTAATAAAACTAAGAGATTTTTTTGCCTCAAAATATGCTAACATTTTCCTTACTTTAAACAATAAATTAAAAAATATATTGTGCTCAGAGCTAGGTTATTTTGAAACGAAAATTTAGAGTTAGGAAATTATATAATTAGCTGACCAAGTCACATCAGTTAGGGAAGCACATTAAAATGTATTTCGTCAGACACATTTAGCCATTGCCACAACAACAATCTTGGGAAGGCACTGTACCATAATAGTATTTTGAACAAATTTATTTATACAGGAATGTTTGACTAGTATAAATATTGACACTATAAACACCCCTCTCAAGTAATCAAGTTTGTTTATTAGTCCATATACTGTGTCTTACTTTGTCTTCAATTCTGCCTGTTCGGCTGTCATATTATTATTGTTTAAATTAGGAGGTATAGCCAGTACACTTAGCTTAGTGATACTGGAACTCGCTTGAGGACCCGATGTTCATGAGCTAAAACCCAGCCAGGGTCGACGGATTTGTCTTGATCAATAAAACTCTGTAGTACAACTTCCTTTGGAGGGGAAATAAAGCCACCGATTCTATGTCGATTGTGGCATGTAAAATAAACCTGGAAGGTATATGAAAACACCTTTCCCTGCAAAATTGATCTGCCCTTTTGATCTTGCTCAGATAAATTCTTGTGTGCTGGTAGAATCGTTGAATCAGAATGTGCACATTAAATAGGTACCTCAAATAAATAAAATATAATAATAACAAAATCTGGATTATAAATTGTTTAGCTATAGATTATGTGAATAACTTGAAAACAATCAACTGTTTGTGACAGTGAAAGCTTGTCCTTAAAATCCCTTTTATGTGTGTTTTTATTGTTTTATCTAAGTAATATCTACTCCAGTATCACCAAGCTGAGTGTGATGGCTATCCTTCTTGATTTAAATCATGATTTAGCCTAGTACTCTATTATAAATAACCTTATCTATATATTATTGATTGATTGTTCTGTTTTTCATTTATTTTAGGTGCTCTCACTTCAAAAAGAAAAAGACGTTTACTATTTAAATGCTGGCGATGGTGACAGCTAACCAGCAATCCATTCACACATCATGTCAGACTGATTGAGAAGTTCTATTAGGGGACTAGAACCGGCTTAGCCGATATTTTTTTTAAAAACTTTGTGCAAATGTTTCTCAAAACAAAAATATCTTTATTTTGTGATTTCATGATTTGAAATTTCGAGGGAACATTTTTGCCATAAGGATTTTCATGAAGTTAGTCGTAATTATAAGGAAGAAAGAAAAGTGATATTTTTGCAAGAGATGGTAGCCATTATCACACTTTTTTGTGTAATAGTGACACAAGTGTGATAAAAAGTCCTTTATTATTATATATACTATGTTTGTTACTGTTTTTCAATGTGGCATAGATTTTAAGTCTGTTTGAAACAGCGATTTACCTTCAATTTTTGCTTTAAATTATTGAATACATTTTGTGTGTTATTATAAGCATATCACAAACCTCAAATTGTTGGTTGTATCGTTTGTATTACAGTTTTTACATCTTTGAGTAGGTTTTAAAATGCATTTGAATATTTGTAGCACTTATGTTCCTGGAATGGTAGAGTGAAAATGTTCTTGAAAACATTTGTTTGCAGATGAACAGATTAAATGTAGTATTGATTGTGCTCTGAAAAGAAACTGTTTACTGGAAATCATAGTGTTGAAACAAAAGTAAAGAAAATATACAATCACTATATTTAAAAAGCTAATTTATATTTATATAGAATACAATTTCAGTGTGTGTATGTGTGTGTGTGCACCTGATTCATGATAGTTTTGGTTTTTATATTACGATACATATTTGTCTTTACAACACACATGAGGACTCACAGGTTTAGAGTCATGATTTTGCATGTATTGCCAAGAATACTTTGTGTACGGGTATGTTATTACTTGGTTTGTGACTAATGTTTTCCAAAAATTGAAATAATCACTAATCTTGAATTATTTGTATCTTGTAATAGTGTGCCCCTTATTTGAAAAATCAACATTAGTGTTTTGTATTGTTAAAATTTCTTTACACATCCACTTGATATTTTTAACTAAAAATTCAACACTTTCAAATTTTTTGTTTGTTTTTGAATTTGTACTCTTTATTTAAACAAAGTGTGAATTAAATTTATTTTATGAAAGTAATATGCCATTTTTAAACTTGTATTATTTTTTATCAGAATTTTTCATAAATTTTCTTTATTTACTCAGAATCAAGCAGACCTTAAAATTTGGCACTTTTCTGCTTAGAATTGTATATTACCATATGACAACTAAATAATATGCCTTGATCCTGATATAAAAGAATAGCAATGTTAATTTATATCTATACTTATTTTGATCTGTTATTATATTTTATTTTAAATGCAAATTACAAGCATGAGACTGAATGGTTACTTTATGCAATGATTTGCAATATTGTATAGTAGTTAGTAAAGTAATAATTTTAATAACATAGTTTAAAGTTTTATTAAAATAACAAAATCTTGTTTTATATATAAATGATGTGTATTGAGGAAAACTATACATACAAGTTAAATTTTGAAAATTTCACAATATTACACAGTGTTCATATTTTGGCTGAAATGGCATAAACTATTTTTTATTTATATATATCGCTGCCAAGTTGTAGTTTTAGCTATTAATTTCTCCCTTAAACCCATTCTCCTGAAAATAAATTAGTAGTAAATCAGTAAGTATGTTAAATGAATTGATTTTGATTGTTTATATGAAATAGATCAGAAGTGTTACATACAATTATCAGTCTACTCTCTTGACCTGCCTGATGAAGCTGTCTGTGACAGTGAAAGCTTGTCCTTAAAAATGTGTTTGTGTGTTTTTTTTAGTGTGCTATCTAAACAATTTCTACTCCATTATCACCAAGGTAAATATGCTGCTGGCTATCCCTCCTAATTTAAACCATGATTTAGCCTAGTGCTCTATTCAAAATAACCATATAATTATCTATGTATTTAATCAATTACCTATACTTACAAAACTTTAAACTGCTAATATAGTTAAATGTAATTAATCCAAATTTGTTGTGTTAAAGTGATCTAAAAATATCTTTTAAATAACCTCACAACATTGTTTTTTACAGAAACATTTTTTTAGACTAATTGTTCATTACTTGCTTAAATTATTATATTTAGATAAATTTATTAGGTGTGTTCTGTAAACTTTATTAAGTAAGTTACCTAACATATTAGATTTGATTATTTTCACTAAAATGAAAACCATTTGAGAAAATAAATAATATACAGTTCAGATCGTTTTAAAGTTCTCCCTCCACGCAAATGCACTTCCTCTAATTCACCCTTCCCAATTCCTATTCCATTAGCGTAATTAGTACTTAAAGCGTATAACCCGAACGGGTAGTAAGACGCGGTGCTAAATATCATTATTATTTTAAAGTTCGTTGATGTGTTAATTAATTATTCAATACAAGTAAAAGTACATTTTAAAAAAAAATGTGAAAGTGGTTTCAGCCCAGCAAAATAAAATGAAATTTTATTCAAATTAAAATGGCAAGATAGTTAAATAAGAATTAAACAAAAATACAGCAGTATCCACCCTGAAAAAGGATTTAAAAAAACCCACTTTTATGGACAAAATAACCGTACATATGTGTGCCAGGACTCAAACTAGTCAAAACTTCCCAGATAAGGTCAGCACTGGGATAACTTCTGGCAAGTGGCAAGGGGAGTACATGAAAAATAATACATTAGATTATAAAAAATCTTCCGGATTGCAATACAAACCCATTTTTAAGAAATAAATTTTATTTAAAAAGTTTTGTCAAACAGTGTTAGGGAATATCATGGAAATTTGTTTGTACAAGTCTGATTTAGTGTTTCAATTGAAACTCTTTTTCACCCTCCCACAACCATATTAATTTTATCCTTGCTTACTACCCTAATTACATAGAACCAACCATCCTTATTTTAAAAATTTTACCCTATCCATTAATACATCCTTACACTTCTTAAAATATGTTCAACTGTAGCGAAACACTTATTTTTGTTCAGTACCAAGTCATAGGCCGTGGGCAGTATTTTTTTATCAATAGCTATTTTTTTATGATTAGGTATAATTAACTGGTTAACAATACATTAACCAAATATTTTATATAGATATAGTGATACATAAAATATGGAGATGTTTCCTTAAGTAACTAAACATTCCTTGTAACTTGATACACGCATTCACAGCACTCAACCATTGATGACGCATCGATACCAACTTCTTGTCCAAGATATACTTTAAACTTAAGGGGAGAAATTATTATGTAGGAGTATTACAAATATCGCTTCTCACTGGAATATACTACTGGAACCATTTTTGTTCTCATCTCATATTGATATTGTTTTATCTAGTGTAAATTTATTCTACAATGGGAGGGGTTTGAACTCCCAAGAAACCCCTCTGTGTGTATGGCCCTGAATACATTTTATCAAAGTAATGAGAGAATAGCTGGTCGTGTGCCTCAATTCTTGGTCGACAAGTGATATTTTTATATTCCCTGTTGTATTATATTGTATATATGTAGTTTGAACTGTAAATTATTGTGATACTGTATAGTACACATACACAAATCACTATACTCTATTTTTTTTTCTTGGATACAAATGTTTTAGTGTAGTTTTTGTTTTTTGAAACAAAAATCAATGGAGAAGAAAAAGTCCAGCGATCAATGTGAATAAGAATGAAATGTAAAAAAAAAATTGTTTTCATAACCTACTTCTCTTAGTGTTTTTTCTACACATTGTTACTATGACAATATAATTATTCATATTAATCACTGAATAATTAACATGCAGAATAGTCTTTCATTTAATTCAGTAGATCCTATGTATAGAGTTACATTCACAAAGTGCCTCAGCTATTGTTTTCTCATAATGTTAATAATATCATTGTCTATAACTATTCTTTTGGTTGGTAGCTTTCTTCATCCTTAAGAAGGTATTCACAATGAATTGGCATATACTCTCTTGGCTATTTATTGGTAGCTACAGAGGTGGATTCATAGGAAAGCGTCATACGTGCAGAAGTAGGGCTCCCTAACGAACAGGAGTCCCCAAAATTCAAGCAGAAATCTATTACAGTAGAAGCTTGTTTATCTAAGACCATAGCTCTCATGGGAGACAGAGTATTTTCACAAATTTTAAATTACAGTTGGAATGAGTTTTATAAAATTTACATCCATCTAACTGGTGTAGAGCATTTAGTATGTACAGGAATTTGATAGTTACACAATATATTTTTAAAGCACTATAATTTTAGTTAAATGTTGACTATAACATGTAGATATTAATAATTTATCATCTATATTTCTTACAAATTCTCTTTTAACTTTGAGTTTGTTATCAACAAAATATGTTCAATTTGACAGTTTATTTGTTCCCACCTATAGAGTCTACCAGGGTTTAGCCTAGTAAGGGTTTTACTGTATTCACAATATATTTAGATAAATTTTAACACATGATTTTGATTACTATACAATGATATACCTAAATACATAGCACTTGGAAAAGGAGCTACGGTTAGGGCCCTTCAGACCTTAAATCTGCCACTAGATAGCTACCAAGTTAGTTGCCCAAACCAATTTCACATCGGTTGAGTCTGGTTTTTTGACAGAAATAAGGATTTCAATATATTTATGCCTGCATCACAATGAAAAGAAAGTGTTAAACATATGACACAATAATTAAATGTACAAGACAAACATTTCTGCAATTATAAAAGACAGAATAAACTGTAAAAAAAATGTACCCTGTTTGAATTTAGAATTTTCTAAAATTTATAATTCATTATTTCTACTTTTTTTCCTTGAATACCTATGAAAATAACTACAGTTAACTCCTGATTATCCGCGGTAATGAAAGGGACGAGTGCCACAGATAACCCAAAACCGCGGATAATCCGCATATTTAGTAAAACAAGAGATTGTAGTACATTCAATTCAAACTAGTACTCACCTATTGTGATTGTGTTTATGAACACTTATTTCACATCATATTTCATGTACTAAGATGATAATAAAAACACTCTAAATCAATCTACACTATACTCTAAATGGACACATTGCTTAAAAACATGTTTTAATCTTCTGCTTCATTGCAGCTGCTTCCTTTTTCCTTATCCCGCTATGTATTTTCCGTAACATCCTGTTTGGGATAATTAAGTAGGTTATGAGTCCATTTCAGTACAGTCCTTCTTGCATAAACTTTTTTCTTCTCTGGCAATTCTCTCTTCCTTAGGGATTTACTGAGCCCAACAATTGGTAGCCCTGTGTCCTCCACTAACGTAGGATTTTTCAGAAACATATATTCTGCTGTTGGTTATGCCGCGGTGAAACCGCAAAGCGAATAATACACCCACGGATAATCGGGAGTTTACTATATTCTGATAAAATATCTCTATAAGGAAAACCTCTTTTCGCTCTACGAGGTAATTGTATTATATCCTTCCATATATATAATACAATTATTCCAAAAAGTGATACTTTTATGAAGCAAGTAAAATGTTACCTATTGCTCTATAAAACATCCTTAAACTAGTGCATGATTTTAGTATCATAATGGCAGTATTCTATTTTTATTAACTTATTAAATGACTACAGAGTTAGCACATGATGTCAAACTTGAATGTACTTAAAGTTTGAAAAATGTATAAAGGGAGAATTGAGTTGTAATAACAATATCAGACTGATGAATTAAACTTTATTGCATAAGAAAATATACTTTATTGAATATTTGGAAATGTTATTCTGTAACGAAGCCTTTCAGAAAATAATAACTGTAAATGTTGTGGTCATTTAATATTGCTTTAAAAAGTGTCCTCAAAATTCTCACAATGGGCCAGTTTCATTATCAGATTAGTAGGTCTTAAGTTCAGTGTTATACTAAATACAAGACCAGAATGGAATGGACCAGTTTCATATGCAAAGCTGGGCCATTCCAATTTGAGTTTAGGTAGGTGTCCTCTTGTATTTAGTATAGCACTGCACTTGAGGCGTACTGAGTCTGACTAAAAAACTGGCTTTTAGTCTTGTTCAAGCATTTACATTATTTTTATAAGCAGTTAATATTGTATTGTGTGGTAGAGGCTTTAATTTTAGTGTGAAAATAGAAGGAAGTTCTTGACTATTGCAAATCAAATGTTATTGAAGTCTGCAAATAGGTGAGCTATGAAATATGAATAAATTTAATAAATATTAACATGTGTATATTTGAAGAAAGAATTTAGTAAATTGTGTGTATCTAAAAATGTTAAAGCATTTATACACACTAACATTATATTTTTAATATTTTTATTGTATAGCTTTGAAATGACTGTATGGTAGATTGGAGTATATACTATTACTCATACTCTTCTAACAAGCTAATTTTCATTTAAATTTCGTTTTCACAATTTTTGACAGATTATATCTATGGTATTCAAACCAGGATAAGTAAGAGTTATTCGAGATAATGTGGAAAGTTAAGGGCTCAGGGGGATTTTAGTACTGAAAAAGTAAGCAGCTATATGCTGATGTAAGCTCAACAAAATGTTCTAAATCCTTCAGTATTGCTTTTTTTTTGTCCTGCCTGCACTAACATATTTTTTACTTGAGTAGGCCTTTATATTTATAATATTGTAAAATATAAATAATATTGAAATACATTATATATACTTATGTAATAAAAACAATTGTTGGTATCTTTTAAACTGGGGGCAATCAAAACCCATATTAAT
>CABFOV010000295.1:76836-87068 GCA_902141375.1 Timema poppense
GGGTGATAGAAGAAAAGTTTGAATACCACTGCATTATATAAATCAAAATTACTAGTGATTAATGAAAATTTTGAACAACACATATACAAAAAATAACACACTCTAACAATATTTTGATGAATTCTGTGCAACTTCTTAACATTAATGGAAGTATTCCACACCTTGAATCAATATATTGTTTAAATTAATGTGATTGTTATTTTGTTTTTATGAGCTTTTCAAGTTATTTTAAACATAAGGCAATTTATTTTATGAATATTATTTCTTATGATTATTAATTTCTTTAATCTATTACTACTACTATATTTATCAAGGTTACATTTATTCTTTTTGTTTTTTTGAGAAAATTATATTACTTTGTCTTATATAATTTCATTATTTCCTTTATCATAAAATGCTAAGAAAATATTCAGAGGAAATGAAATTTGTAAATAATGTAATTAAGTGTATCCTTTGTTATGTTATTAATTGTTCATCTGCACATTTTATTAAGCAAATGGGTTTGATATATTAAAGTGAAAGGCTGTGTGCATTTGTGTCTTAAATAGAGGCTTGTTGCTTTCATATATAAAGTTTGAAATTTATTTTTATCGCATAGAAAATTGTAGTTTGATTAAAACTTAAATATGCCAACTGTGTGGTTGATCCAAGTGGGAATAGTTTTATAGGCCTACTTTTGTTTGGTACATTACCAATACAGTTTGTTCTATTTTCTAATGTGGCAAAACAGCAGCAGCAGCTCTTAAAATACTGTTGACAATGTTTCTTGTACAAATGACTCTTATGTATCTTTTGTTAACAAAAAAAAAAATTGTTTAAAGTACCGTATTCACTTAGAAAATAATTGTCACATTTACTAACAGAAAAAATCTTGCATTGAAATAGTTTGATAAAAAATATTAGAAATGCAGGCTTGAATAACAAACTAGTTTATTATATTATGTGATTTATGTTATTTAAAAGTAATATACTAATTAAATGTATATTATACTACATATTGATTGAAATAAAAATGTTTATAAAGTTTTAAAAAGTTGTGTAGGCCCTTGTGTTTTTTATTTATCCATATTTTTTTATAGTTTGTTTTATACAATTTATCAGAAAAATACTCAAATACTTTGCAAAGGTGTGATGAAAGGGATCTTGAGTTTGAGTTTCAGTTTCTTTGATAAAAATATTTTTGATCAAAATAAATCAAATGTTGATCTATTAATTGTATTTAGATTTATTTTTTTCATATCTTAGTCACAATAGTTTTTGGATATTTTTCATGGAAACTTTTCCTCTTAAATCTAGCAGATCGAGGGTGTCAGTACAATGAACCCTCAAGCTGATATTTCTTCATTCAAGTAGCTACTCATTTGTTATCATGAGGCTGATTTGATAAAGTTTCACACCCATTGCTTCATAGAAAATCTGCAAGTGTCAGGTATTGAAGCCAGGACCTCCAGATCTGTAACCAGGAACTTTAAGCACTAGATCACAGTGGTGGTGTAGTAGTATTGAAATTAATCAATTTTTTTTTTGTATCACAGTAGGCCTGTATTTAAAATTTAACTCTAAAGTTTGACTTATTATTATTGTTTTTGTTATTACCATAGGCACCAAATTATTTAGTTAAATTAATGGTTTCAATTTTATGCCCAAAATATTACATTTTCAACATCATGAGGGAGAAATACACTTCAAGTATATTTTAAAGTTTCTTATTGCATTAAAAAAAATGAAATTAAATCTACATAAAGTTTATTGTCACCTAACATTCTGCAGTTACATGCATTTTACTACACAAACATATTTCATAATAAATAGGAAAAAATAATATATGGTAGGCCTATTTTATATAATTTTCTTATGAACATGTTTTGCAGAATAAAACATTTGTCACTGTGGGATCTTAAGAAACAATTATGCAGGATCTTATAAAGTTTGTATTTAAAAAATTTAATATATAACAAAAGTCACAATTTTTTTTTTTAAATCCTGATCAAAGTGTATTATTTCCCTTAAGGTGGGATGGAAGAGAATGCGAGAAAACTGCCGTGTTTTTGCAGTTTTTATGGCAAAGCATTTTTTTTTGCAAAAATAATAAAAATATTGCTCCAGTAAAAACATATAATTTAATTTTCTTCACATGATGTTCTCAAAATTTCTTGAATATATGTCAAGGTTGTCCTGGAATTTAATGACAACTTTTTCTCTTCATTTAAAATGTTTTTCAGATAATATCCAACTAGATGCTCAAAACATATTCAACAACTGATACATTGGCATGAACAACATTGTAACCAACAAAAACAATTTTTTTGGAAAAATAACGTAATTTATTTCAAAGTCTCCTTACTATTAAATAAAGAAAGTCTCTCGACTATTGCATTACACTAATCATTTCTCAGTGGTTTGCACATAAACTTTCCACAAAGAGAGTAGTTAGTTGAAAATCTTTCTTTTACAGTAGAACAAGGTTGTGACACAGTTACAACGTTTTTCTCTCGAGCATAAGGGTAGACTAGGAGGCAATATGGGTAAGAACAAAGTATAACAGTAAATTTATTAGGTATCAAAATTGGCATAGCAAATTATCATAGTGTTTCGCTTCCACAAAATATTTTAAGAACTTACTAGTCATGAGTTTTAGAAAAAATGTTGGTTGCCTTAAGCAGTCCAAAGGGATGTTATCGCCACTAATTTGTGTGATTTATTTATGACTCTATTTAGTGGGAATTCATTAATAATAGGGGCACTTGTATTTGACGCAGTTGTATTTGCTTTAAAATGCGTGCAAACTTTGTATTAGTTTCAAGATATTCTCTTGGTATTGTACTTTATACCACACCTCTCTATTATGTTTGAGAATGGAGTATTAGCTTGAGAGTGGAGCTGGCTTTATCATAATTTTGCTGTGTGGTTATGAGAACCTTTGTAATTATTGCGCCCCGAAAATTAGAGCCATTATAGGTGGACCCACTTGATATGGATGTATTTATTTTAGGATGGTTGAGTCTATATCTGAATATATTTAGCAATGTAATGTCCTTGTTCGCAGTGGCGGCTCATGTATAGGTACTGCAGAACTGCAGCACCTCCTATTTCCACTTGATATTATTGATAACATTTAATACAATGAATCATTTTTTTCTTTAATTCTTTCTTTATTTTTGTAGTACCGGTACAATATATATTCCTTAAACTTAATGTCAGTACTTCAGTAGCCATCCCCCAGTTTATGAAAAAGATACAAAAATCTTTGTATAGAACTGTGCGCTTCACAGTGCCAGTGACGTGGTGTTTGACTGTTGTGCGCATGCACACATAGGAGGAGGGTGGAGAGGAAGGCGGGACTGCCAGGTAGAGAGATCACTGTTGCTCTCACAGTGCCGGATCTGGCGTGATGGTGGAAGGAAGTTTTTTTTTACTTAGCGTGTGTTTGTGCTTAAAAACCTTGTACTATATTCTTGAATGTGATAAAGTGTAGAAGAGTGTAGAATTAGATTATTATTATGTTGCTTCCAGCCATTCTATTTGATTCATTTTTTCTCGGTTCTTTTATTTAACAGAAAGCCTAAATGCTTTTGCAGTACTTTCAATGGAGAAAAATTTCCTCAATTGTCATCCAGAAATCAAGGAGAACATTATTGAAATTTTTGCGCAAATTACAAAAAGAAGAATGGATTTCATTTTTAATTTAATAAATCAAGCTTGAACTGTAACCATATAAGTTAAAGTAAGTAAAAAAGTTTGGTGTTTTTTGTGATGATAGCGCCCTGCGGCTATGTGAGGAACTACACTCTCAATCCAAGAACAAATTGTGCATCAGAGGTCCGATCCCAAGGACTTGTTATCTGTGACTGTCTTTGTAATGTTATGGACATTAGAACTCGTTTGTACCAAGTTAGACTGTAATGTAATTTGATAATTCGCGCTGTAATATAACATGATGGCAACGGCGGGATATTGTGTGGTATTTAAGTATTACTAAGGTGAAGTGGAAAGAACCCAGTTCCATTATGTCAGCTCCTGTGTATCAAATACCGGCTCCAGACCCTTTCGATTTCAAATCAACATTGGAATGGAAATCATGGAAAGATCGGTTTATGCGTTTTAGACGTGCTTCAGGTATGATAAAGGAGGCAGAAGAAGATCAGGTAAATTCTTTGATTTATTTGATGGGCTCTCAGGCCGAAACTATATTTCTATCGTTCAAGCTATCATCAGCCGATCAAAAGAAGTTTGATACAGTCCTTCAGAAGTTTGACAGCCATTTTATTCCCACCAAAAACATAATCTTTGAACGAGCCCGGTTCCATACTAGATTCCAACTTGAGGGTGAGTCAGTAAGTGATTATGTTACAGATCTTCATACTGTTGCTCAAGATTGTAACTTTCCTGTCACTTTTTATGACGAAGCCATTAGAGATAGAGTCGTAGTTGGTATTATAGATAAAAATCTCTCGTTTAAACTACAATTAGATGCCAAATTAACTCTAGAAACGGCTGTTAATTCTGCTATACAATCTGAGCAAGTGAAAAAACAGCAGGAGACTTTAACAGGAGCTAGTCAAGTTACAGCTGACAAGGTTAATGCTACAAATAAACCAAGAAAAAAGAGTGGAAATTTTTTTGGCTATAATAGGAATGCTTTTTCTAACGAAGATAAAATTCCAACTAGGAAATCATGTTTTTGGTGTGGGAGTAATACTGAACACCCTAGAACCAAATGTCCTGCTAGGAGCGCTATCTGTCATCAGTGTCGATATAAAGGGCATTATGCAAAATGTTGTAGATTTAGATCAGTTGATGCGGTTGATACGGAGGACGAGTTAGATGGAGATGGGGAATTTGTCGGCCTTGCCTCTACAGAGACTAATTATGTGCATGATAAATGGTTGGTAAACACCAAATTCTGTGGGAAAGACCTTTCTGCTAAAATTGATACAGGTGCAGATGTGAATATTATTGGAAAACGTACATACGAGAAGTCTTTTCAATATATAGAGCTTTTGCCATCCAATAAGATCCTATCCGGTCCAGGGGGCGCTCAGCTTATAACCATTGGCAGGATTCAAGGGAAACTCCAATACAAAAACAAAAATATTTTTGAGACATTCTATGTAGTCCAAGGAGCAGATAGAATTCTTCTAAGCCATCATACTAGTGAGAAATTAGGTCTTATAAAGAGGATTTCTGGAGTAGGAAAGGCTAATTTTGTTCCAAAAAATGTGTTCCCCAAGCTTTTTACGGGACTAGGAAAAATTAGAGAACCGTACCACATAAAACTTAGAGAAGGGGCTGTACCACATGCTATTAGTGTTCCCCGACGTGTTCCTTTACCTTTAAAAAAGGTTCTTAAAAAAGAACTAGATAGGATGGTTCGGAATGAAGTCATAGAAAAAGTCGACAAGCCATCAGATTGGTGTGCTCCCATGGTTATAGTTCCAAAAGCCAATGGATCCCCAAGGTTGTGTGTCAACCTGACGAAATTAAATCAACACGTAGAACGAGAACGTTTCCCTATGCCGTCAGTTGATTATTCCCTAGGTCAACTAGAAGGGGCTAAGATATTCTCAAAATTAGATGCCAACTCAGGATTCTGGCAGGTTCCTCTCACAGAGTCTTCCAGAGCTCTAACCACGTTTATCACACCATATGGAAGGTATCGGTTTCTTCGGTTACCCTTTGGGATATCCCCTGCTCCTGAAGTTTTCCAGAAGAAGGTCAGTGCGCATTTAGAAGGATTGGAAGGAGTGGTCTGCCATTTTGACGATATTATAGTATATGGGGCAACTATTGAGGAACATGACTCACGGCTGTATAAGGTCCTTTATAGGCTGCAAGAAGCAGGTTGGACTCTAAATGAGGAAAAGTGTTCGTTTCGGCAAACTACAATTAACTTTCTTGGCCATATTGTATCTGCGAAGGGGGTTTCTCCAGATCCAAAAAAAGTTGATTCTATTCTCAAACTGAAACCTCCCACTAATGTAACTGAGCTAAAAGGATTTTTGGGTCTTGTAACATTTCTGGCCAAGTTCGTCCCAAATCTGTCTGCCTTATCGCAACCTCTTAATGAGCTTCTCCGCTCAAACGTTGACTGGTTATGGGATTGTCCACAGGCTCAGGCTTTTGAAAACATAAAGAAAGCCATAGTAAAGCCACCTAGTCTTGCTTTATATAAGTGCAGTAATGACACTATTTTGTCAGCGGACGCATCATCCTATGGCCTTGGTGCAGTTTTAATACAACGCCAAGATGATGGATCTCTAAGACCTGTTAGTTACGCTTCTCGAACTCTTAGTGAAGCTGAGAGAAAGTGGGCGCAAATTGAGAAAGAGGGACTGGCTCTCGCTTGGGCATGTGAACGCTTTTCCGATTTTATTACAGGTATTCATATAACAATAGAGACTGATCATAAACCTTTAGTTCCTATTTTCACCACCAAAGACCTAGATTCTATATCCCCTAGGCTACAAAGAATTAGGCTTCGATTGATGAGGTATTCATTTGAGATTGTTCATGTAGCTGGTAAAAACTTACTAATTGCTGATGCTCTTTCCCGCAATCCGCAGCCACTACTTGCTGGGGAAGATGAACTAGCTGAAGAAGTGATGGCATATGTCCAAGAGGTTGTCTGTGGTCTTCCTGCGTCTGATGCTAAATTGGCAGAAATTGTTCGGAATCTACGTAAGGACGAGGCTAGTATCCACCTAATGCAGTTTTGCCAAGACGGATGGCCTCTAAAGTCACAAATACCGGAAACGTGCTTACCATATTGGCAACATCGAAATGAAATATCTCTACAAAATGGCCTTCTACTAAAAGGTAATAGATTAATAATTCCTAATTGCATGCGGAAGGAAATAATAAATAAACTACATGAAGGTCATCAGGGGATTACCAAATGTAGAGCACTTGCTAAACAAAGCGTTTGGTGGCCAAGATTGTCCACACAACTGAGAGAGCTTGTTGAGAAGTGTGCCAAGTATAGGATAAATCGATCAGAACCTTTATTACCTACTATGTTTCCTGAGCGGCCTTGGCAAACAATTGGAATGGATCTTTTGAAGTTGAAGGGTAACTGGTATCTCCTTGTCGCTGACTACTACTCCAGATACCCAGAAATGGCTTTGCTGGGGCACCTTACTACTAGTTGTGTCATAAATCATCTTAAATCTATTCTAGCCAGGCATGGAGTACCTGAAATTATTAGAGCTGATTGTGGCTCACAATGGATCCATAACAATATAATAAATGAAAAGTTTTTCCAGTTTGCTAAAGATTATAATTTTAAGCTTGTTACATCCAGCCCAAAGTACTCACAAAGCAACGGCTTTATAGAGTCTGAAGTAAAAAATTTTAAAAATCATATTGAAAAAAGCGAGGACCCATACAGAGCCCTACTTATGCTGCGCTCCACACCTCTAGAATCTGGCTATAGCCCTGCTGAGCTCTTGATGGGGAGAAAACTTAGGGGGTTTATACCAACATTGCCGAGTAACCTCATTCCCTCGCCGGTTAATTTGGACCAGCTGTTCCACAGAGAAGAACACAGACTGTTGAAACAACAAGATAACTATGATCGTCACCACGGGGTTAGGCCTCTCACAAATTTGAACCCTGGAACAAAAGTCTATATCACCGACCGGAACCAGGAAGGTACCATAGTGAAGAAACACGATACACCTCGGTCGTATATAATCCAAACAGAGGACGGACAATTTAGAAGGAATCGAAAGTCTCTCCAGCCCCTTCATGGAAATGGTCCTCGGGTCCAGCAAGAGCCGGAGGAGTTGCCAAATAACAGTTCACCATCCCCAAGAAGAGAGTCAAGTCTACCAGTTCACCCACCGCCTTCAGAGGTGGCACATGAAGTACCTCAACTTGATGATTCTTCTCCCAAGTCGTCCACTCCCGCTCGAAGAAGCCAACGGTCCAGGAAACCCGTAGACCGTCTCGATCTTTAGAGGGGAGATGTGATGATAGCGCCCTGCGGCTATGTGAGGAACTACACTCTCTATCCAAGAACAAGTTGTGCATCAAAGGTCCGATCCCAAGGACTTGTTATCTGTGACTGTCTTTGTAATGTTATGGACATTAGAACTAGTTTGTACCAAGTTAGACTGTAATGTAATTTGACAATTTGCGCTGTAATATAACATTTTTTGTTAAGATTTTATCAATTTTCTGAATAAATTTTATTTTTATACATGTTTTTTTCCTTTTACACAAATTTAAAACAAAGGCTAAACATTTTCTGGAGCAGCACCCCCACTAATTTTAACTACGAGCCGCCACTGGTGGTAGTTGAACTTTATAACAAACTTACTTAAATATCAGTGTAAACTAATTTTTAATTTCAAAAACTATTTATTTTACTTGGTTTTGGTTATTTTTTCCAAGATCACATAGGTAGGCACGCAATATAATTGTCAATTTGATAATAGTCTTGTTGGCTTGTCAGGTCAGGCATCATATCCTGGCTGGGTGTAGGTCAACTCAAGGGTTTTTTCCTAAAGAGTTTCACACTCTCCTTCCACGAAAATGTGGGTGCACTTCCTCTAAAGTATACCTACTTCATCTCTAAACTAATAGTGTAATTAGTACATAGGCGTATAGTCCGAATGAGTAGTGAAACACAGTGCTAAAAAAAAAATCAGAAAAACAAAATCCAAACATTGTTCTTTGTCATGTCAAACACTTCCCGGATAACCATTTTAAACAAAATCGTTATTTCCAAACGTCTAAGAATATCATATTTTCAAAATGCCCTAATTAATAAATTAAACCATGGGTGCAGCTAAGAGTTTTGTCATCCAGGGAAAACAAGGATCCCACCGGCCCTCCGTACCACTTATCGTTTTTAAGGTCGTTTTGACTTAAAACGCGTCTTTTATATTTACCTTAATAATCAATACTATATAATAATAATAATATATTTTTTTACCCACGTCGGTGTTTGCATGGTCAAACGCGCTAATCTCGTGTTAGATTAGACTGCCAAGGAAGGGGAGATCAGAGTTTGATCCTAGTCTGGTGTACTGAGGGAGGTTTTTCATAAATGGTTTCCTACTCTTTATCCCCACGCAGATGCTAGTGCACTGCCTCCAAATTACACATATCTCATCCCTATCCCATTAGCATAACTAGTACATAAGCGTATAACCAAAATGGAACTGGAAATGAACCAAACCAAAATGAAAAATGGAAAGGTGGGGACAACATAACTATTTCGTTAAGGTTTTGTAGCAATTATTGCTCCAAGTAAACAGAATGGGGCCAGTCAAGCATAAAAATCACTTACCCAATATCGCCGACCTGGCTAAGCACCTCGATCAACAAACATCCGACCACATAAACCACACGCGAGCAACTGCCAACACTGCGCCTAGTGCCGCATCTCGCCGCAAGAGACCACCACCACCACTACCATGCTCAATCCACCCAACTTCAAAGAAACGAAAAAACGAGAAGAAGATGGTAACTGCCAGACTTTGCCGGAATAATATAGAATGTTCTTCTGCCGCGCGCACTCCCTTCCCCTGTGCTTCTCCTGTTCGACGAGTGTGCGCCATATAAAAGACCATCCGTCGAAGAAGACGTCACTCTTGGACGTGGCTGGGATCAAGTAGGACTAAACGTCGGCGTAACGGACATATTAAGATAATGTAAGGATACATTCATTCTCGGCTTAAATGTATACTATTGAAACTTTTCGAAATTCTTTTTTGGTCTTTGTCTATCAAATTTAATTATAAATTACTTGCATAGGCCTTCACCTTTGATTTACTTTAAAATGAGAGTACTGTTATGTCAGAAATTTTCCGTGTTAATGATATTAGGCATTATGCGCGAACATTATACTTAACAAATTAACTTTATTTATTTTTTGTAGTATTTTGTTAGATGAGTATAGTAAATATGAAAATATTAGAGGGTTATTAGATCAGAACTTTTCAATATTATCCATAATGTTATAAAGTTATACATTTCAAAATTAACTTTATTTCGTCTCAAATGCAAATAGTGTTGCATTTTGGGTTGACAACATTAAGGTGGGAAAGTGTAGAACTATGATGCCGAGATTTTCAGTATTGGTAGAAGGGAATATTGCACTGGAGTATTGTGTATATCAACTTAACTTTATATTTTTAAAATAGTTTATCGATTGTAACTTGTATGATAGCGTTGTTAATCTCTGTGTGTCAAAAAAGGGTAACAAAAGCAAAAAAAAAAAAAAA
>CABFOV010000295.1:87166-113533 GCA_902141375.1 Timema poppense
GGAATATCCTCGATATTTATAATTGTACTATTATCCTTATTTATGACATATGTGAAGGTTATTTTGAGTTCTGCAATTAGGTTTTTAGCGTACATGTTAAATGGTAGTGACACTAGTTATATTTGATGGGACTAAAACTTTTATGTTGCCTTTTTACAACAGGTACATGAATATGTTAATTAGGAGAGATCATCTACTGTATTATGTATGATCATATTTAAGTCTATTAATGTTATGCATTAATATTTATATTTTCGTAATATATTTAGGGTACATAATAATAAATAACGTAATGAGTAAAAGGAAAAGAGTAAATATTTATGGAACATATGTTTTATTTGGATAGTATTTATTTATGTTGATAATGCTTGGTCACTCACGACAATGATATATACAAAGAACTTGAATGTTTTTCAATTATATGCTTGTTATTTAATAAAGTTTGGCATAAAATGAAATCTAAAAAATTTTAAGACTTGAAATTATTCTATAGCATAGTTACTCCATATTATCCCTATGTCTAAAAAAGCGCAATGTCCAATACATTTTTTTTAGCCTTCGACCTTTTTTTATATATATTATAATGTTATGCAACCTGTGAAGGTGGACCGTAGTTTCCCGCTACTCATAAGAGTGAGATGCGTGTGCTTGGGGACATGTTGAGTGTCCAGCACTTTATAACTCACAATTTTAGGATATTCACTCTAGGCGCTCCTATCTATTTTTATTTAATTTATTCTTTAACCGTAGGTTTTGTTTATGTTTATGTATTGAATCCCTCTATTTTTTAGAGCTTGGATTACAGTTATGAGAAATAAAAAAGCATATAATATTTGTATTGCGCCGGAGCGCCTTAAAGAAGTGTGTAATGGAGAATAAAGACTTAAAAAATACTGTTCTTCCCCAAGTTTGGGTCGAATTGATCAGATATGCAGGGTATAGGCTTATGCATATGATTTGTAATTTACATTTTTGGGCCTTAAAATATTTAAATCGTATATAAATGTTGATATAAAAAGGTTTATGGTATGTAATATGCAGGGAGGTACGTAATTTTATTAAAATGCATCTAATCAGAGAAAAGAGACTTCGAGGTATTCAATTAAATATGTTAATATAGTTTCTTTCTTGCATAAATTATAAACATATTGATTTTTTACTTGTAGCTGTCCAATCTGTCTGATTGACATGCTACAAAACTATAGGTACCCCATTTCATCTCACAATCACCCTACCATTACACATTAGTGTAAATGTGCATTACCCGAACAGGTAGTAAGACGTGGTGCTAATAATAATAGTTTGTAGGCTTGAAGGAAGTATTACTCTATTAGCTTACATCAACTTATTTAAAGAAATGTCAAGAGTTTCGAACATTGTTATGCTAGTCAAACCTTTTATTAACACATTTATTTAATCTAACTGATCATGAAATGATGAATCTTATATATTTAATCAAATTATGAACAATATCAAAATGCCAGATTGACTTGTATGTGTCTAAGAGAAAAAAAAATACTCAAAGGTTCCCGTTTCTCTTAAACACTGGTATGCATACTATAGCTCGAAAATTTCAGCCACAGATGGCCATCCATTTTATAATATAGAGATCAAAGGTAAACACAGAGTTAACATAGCTAGCAAAAGAAGGTCACTGATTGTTTTTTCATAACAGGAACCTACTTCGTCAAGAAATATGGTCCCAGGAATACCAAAAATGTTGCGTTTTAGTGAATTAGTATATTTCCAAAAACACCTCATGTTGACCTAAAGACTAGCTTCTATGTTTTTTATATGTATTTGGTAACACTGGGTGTCTGAAACTTATAACAAATATATTATATTAATTCAGATTTGGTGTTTGGTGGTTGATCCTCGCATGGCTATGCATTGTCCCAAATGTCGTATGTATTCGATGTCCACACGGTGAAGCATGTTGTCATCAACTGTCATAACAGCCGCATGGTTCGTGCCACAATATCCTTGGGTGACCGCGGTGGGTCGTCGGGTGAGAGTACACCAGAACTTTGAGGTGGTCCCACAAGAAAAAATCTAGGGGTATGAGGTTTTGTATACATGATCAACATTTTAAGTGTAGCTTATAATTATATATTACTAAAGCATTAAAATATATTTCATAAAATTGTATAAATATGGATCATAACTTATATCTACTAGTAGTGTAATCTATTGGTGGGGTTTACAAATAGACAAATAATGTGACTTTAAGCTTTCATTTCTTTAGTGGTTTGATTATCATTATTTATATTATTTGATACATGGTACACGAGCGGACTGGGTAGACTGACGGCCACATTATCCCTTAGATAAACGTTTAGTAGTAAAGTATAGTGCTTTTTCCTTATCTATGACTTTGTCCAGAGTAACGTGATCAGGGGGTGTTGACCAATATACCCACTTCCGTCCCGTTAAAGTTTTATAAAATATAAAAGAATAGTACTCCTGCCATTCGCTAGAATGTGCCACATAAGTATTTTAAATTACTAAACAATTTTTTTTACTTGTTTAATTAAAAATATTATATTTTATATGGTATTTTTTAAATTTAACATTAGTATTTAATGTCTATTCATTTTAAATATAGTGTTTCTAAATTTCCCCTGTTGTTCAAACTTGTCTTCGGACTTGAGCTGCCTATTTTGTAAAAGTTTTTTAAACGCTCTGAATTATCATTTATTGAAATAAACTAGAGAATTTTCAAGATTGTCATAAGTGTATTGATTCATTATCATTATTTAAATAAATAAGTCTTTAAGACCTTTAACTAAAAAACCGCGTCATTATGTAAGATTCTAGATGCCATCACGAACAAAATGTAATGTAGTGGCGATGCTTATTATTTACATGTACTGATGTCTTGATAATACTCGAAGTCACATGGAATGTGTTTATTGAAATGTAGTGGCGATACTTATTATTTACATGTACTGTATGTCTTGATGATACTCGAAATCACGTGGAATGTGCTTATTGAAATGTAGTGGCGATGATTATTATTTACATGTACTTGATGTCTTGCTAATACTTGAAGTCACATGGAATGTGTTTATTGAAATGTAGTGGCAATGCTTATTATTTACATATATCGATGTATAATACTCAACATCACATACTTTGTGTTTATTGAGATGTAGTGAGAATGCTGTATTTACTGACATGTGGTGTTTATGTTCCTTTTAAATTAAATGGTAGTCAATTTCTAATTATATAGTTTCTGTTTTAGGAAGAAGAAGCTAAAAAAATTATGTCTCATAAGGGTGTGTGCAGTTCATTTTTCCAATTTGAAGTGAACTCAAATCGAATACATGAAAAATTCTCGAAGCCAAATCAAAAGTTCGAATATTTTCTTTTAGTTGTTTTATACTTAAAAATATTATATTTTGTTTATATAAAACTTGATGCACTAAAATTACTTGGATGTTATTTTGCACCATTGTTTGTAATATTATTTTGTTAATCTGACAAATCAAGCTATAATTTTTGGCAATATGGCAAGTCAACTTAAGCTAAGTTTATATATAGCACAACAATAACTTTTTTGGTCTGTGTGTAAATATTTGTGAGTCACTTGGCTCCAAATTTGAAGAATTTGGTTTAGTCTTGGTTTGTCTTTAAAAAAAAATTATTTTTCTTAAATGTTTCATAAAAGTTTGAGTCGGTTGCCGTCCTGTAATCAGCTTCGTGTAACCTGCATTCTTCTTGTTGGTTTACTTGGAATCCTTTACTTTTTTACTATTAAAGATTCTTCGAAGTCGCATTAGTTTACTCAATATATCAAGTGTTTTAACATTATAGGTTCACTTTCATGTAATTGTTCGCAATCAATTGGAACAAAATCTCATGCCATATATTTTTTGTTTCCATTTTATTTTCTTATACTCTATGTTTAAAATTTTTTTCTTAACAGTATAATTCATAAAACAATACGGTAAATAAATATTTCTTTCTACACCAGATTATAGGTAAAGATTTATATGTATGACTATATTTATTTGATATTAAAAAAATATTTTTTTTATTCATAAATGTTTGTTTTTCATTTTCAATCACTTGTACTTTAGCCATTGATTGAAATTATAATGCCTATTTAACTATGTTATTTATAGAGAATCATGACTTTTATTACATCAGAAAAGTTTGAACCCTATTTGGAAAGTTATTATAATTTTTTAAATAAAAGGTAACATTTATATATTTTTTTATTCTTGGGCAAGTTTATATTTTATGTTCAAGAAGGTACATTTTCACTTTTCATTACTGGAGTTATAATACATTTTCAAATTGTGTCTTAAAGATTCCTGGTGACAAGACAATCATAAAACTTTACCAAAGTGAGTATATCCTATTACTGATAGGAATGAAAATCTGAGATGTCTTTTTTCCCACTAAATTTCTATCATATAGTAGAATTTTGGTAGGGAAAATCGTTTCAGACACACATTCCAGGCAGAAATATATATATATTTTTGTAGGACAATAGCTAAGCATTTCTCCGCTAATACGCTAGTAACAAATCTAGTTTATAGTCTGGTTAATAGATGGTGCTTATATGTGTAGTTTAAAAATCGCCCGATAGATCTCTCGCTCAATTAGTACTCCTGCCATCCACTAGGAGCGGGCTGTTTCACGAAAGACCTTTAATCTGTTCGTCAACAATCTCTAAATAATCTCTAAACGTGATCTGTGGGGAATAAGCTGTAAATTCAAAGAATTGGCAATATGATGAATTAATTATGCACTCGAGCCGGGAACCGGTGCTTTATATTGCCGTATATAATAGCGCTTTATTTATAATGTCTTATGTTTGTTGAATTTGGTTGAGAGTGATAATATAAGATTTTTTGTTGTTGTTAACAGTTTCCTTCTAAAAGTTTTAACTCTTGTCACATAATTCAATATTATTTTGTCATGATAATATAAAGTGGACCCAACGGCCTAGTTCAGGTAACGTGTAGGTAATATATGATGGTGTATTTATTCTTAAACATGATAATATAAAGTGGACCCAACGGCCTAGTTCAGGTAACGTGTAGGTAATAAATGATGGTGTATTTATTCTTAAATCTTTTGTCATAGTAATGAATGTATGAATGAATTAATGTTATTTATACAGGTTATCACTTTTTTTCATTTTTAACTTCCAATTGACTTTTCGCTTGGTTACTATCAACCTTTCACAATAGGCGTACGCGTTTCCACTTTTAATCTCTCCTATAGCCTATACCTCTTTAAGTCTATCCAATTTCACCCCTACGTCGTTAGCAAAGGAAGTTATTACCTTTTAAAATATTATGACCTATAGCCTTTTCTTACAATTTTTCACTTTTATAGTGCAATATATTTATATAGTATTTCGGAAATAGTGCGTATCGAGGGCGGGAATTTTTTCTCTTGTGTTAAATTATTAGAAATGTAATTTTTTGCAACAACTTAAACAAATTTCCGATTATAACAAAACAAATACGCTTTTTGTGGAAACATTCTAAATTGCTAAAATAATATTAAAACTGTCACCTAATCCATGTTGTATTCACAAGTATTATATTAGGCTGTCTTGATTCTTTAATTTCTTCTGATATAAATATTCTAAAAACAATAGTTAATAGATCTTTTTCATTTATTCATACATGAAAGATTCTAGTTTAAGCTGTTTTTTTGTGTGTGTTTAAAACACAAATACTGTGTAAAAAAAAGATACACTCAATAGCTGTATCCGAATAGTCCAAGGCTCCCTGTTCGGACCCTTGTGTTTTAGACTGCATCAAACTATTCAAACAGTAACAACCTTATTTAAAATGGTGGAAAATGTAAGTCAGTGCTCTAGCAGACGAAACGATAATACTAAAACAATTGCCAGTCAAACACAGACACCGATAAAACAGAGCACGGCTGGTAGCCTTTGTATCCATGGTGAGCAAGACCTCGAGAAGACTGCATAGGTATCCTTTGCGACTCTTCCAACCAGATCTTTAACACTTGGTCACGTGATTGCCGATGCAGCTATCAAGGGCACGAGTCAAGCCGACGCCACATAAGTAGATTATTCAAATACAGCCAATATGTTGGCAAAGATAATGCCAACATTTGTGGATAGTGTTTTGTGGTCAGAACAACTAACCCTCCGGCAGATAAGCTCAGTTTTATAGACTATAGCGCTCTTCGATTGTCCTTACGAGGCTGAGTTGATTACATTCCTGAACCCACTGCTTCACAGAAAATCTGGAATCTCTGAGGATCAAACTTGGGATCTCTGGATCTGTAGCCAGGAACTGTGACCACTAGACCACAGATGCATACACATACAAACAGACATACACATACATAATTTAGAATTAAATGGTTCAACAAGTTAAGCTGGTTCAGGTTATACACCCATGTACTATTTATACTATAAATGTGCTAGAGATTAGGATGGTTTAATTTTGAGGAAGTGCACCCACAGTTGCCTGAAGAGAGAAAGTGGAAAACCAATTAGAAAAAAACCACCCTCAGTGTACCCTACCAAGATTTAACCTTGATCTCCCTGTCTTCGGCAGTCCAGTCTTTTGCATAAATAGCGGCTTAGACCATGCGCCCACCAAAGTGGGTATGGGTGTATTAAAACACATTTGTGGTGATGAGAATAGTAGACTTTGTAGTTGTTAAGGTGTGGTCGCATAACTACTAATACTCAGTAAAAATGACTGATTTGCGACCAAAATTCTATATGAACCAATAAGGATTTATTTTTTATTTATTTTATTATGACTGTATGGACACTTTTCTAAATTTATAATGAATTATGAAATTATTTTTTTTATGCATATATTTTCAAAATTGTCTCAAAAAACGCATTTTTGAAAATGTCTGGATTAAAAAAATACATATTCCACCTTAAGCTGTGTGTGTAACTTACAAATATAATATTTTTAATCACATAAACCTATTCCCTCGGCTATAATACGGTCATTAGTTACATAAATGTAGTTTTATTACAAGATAGGGGTGGAAACCCCCACCACACCTACTGGAGCCAAGAGAGAGGTGAAGTTTCTCGGTAGAACCCAAGACTCAGTAGATAGTAATCCTATTGTTCACTTGACAGGACAACACTAATGGCCTTGAAACTTGTCCAGAAGACCATTTAGAATATTTCAGATGGTTTTTTTTTCTGAGTCTTAAAAAAAATCTTTGCAAGCTAGAAAGTGAACCTACATCAATATATTTTTTTTTTCAATGGGAATTTTTAACGTGCAATTTATGAAAATAAGGATTTTATCCGCACATGACTTACAAACTAGTTTTTAGCTATGACATACATAACAGTTTACCAAAGTTAAATTAATGACTCTACCTGGTGTTGAAACCAGGAACCTTATCATAGTAAGCACAAGTGTCAGTTAAAATATAAAGAGAAATATATTAAATGTATTAAATATGATATAAATATGATGACTCTCGACACACATTATTTTGTATTGAAGATTGAATATTTTTCTAAAAAACACAATTAATTTTATGCTTCTATAGGAATTTACTTTTTGGGATCAGTGTGGCCTTTCGAATTGTTTAGAAACTATATGCTATTTGTCAAGTAGACCAGGGTTGGACTGGGCCTCCAAAAGGGTGCAAAACTTGTATTTTTAGAGGACGTAAAAAATTTGAGGAGCCCAATTTTTTTTACCTATTTACTGTAAAGGAACAAATTGTACAATATATTATTCTATATCTTTGGCAAGGATCATCGGACTACTTGGATACAGCCAGAACAAATTGTACAAGATATTATTCTATATCTTTGGCAAGGATCATCGGACTACTTGGATACAGCCAGACACAACAACATCCATCTTGAGCAAACTAGGTTCGTCTCGGAAAAAAGGAAGTGTAGACATCATACACCCAATTACCTCAACTAAACCTGACTTGAATCAGCACTGAATAAAAGTCCCTTCAAAGCAACACAATACAAAATAAATTTTCATTTTCACACCAAGGCCAAACTTTTAATAATTTTAGATTTTAAAATTAATATTAAATGAATTCAACTTGACATATTCAAATAATGAGATCGTAACACAACTCCCTCCCCCTCCCTGGAATATGTTTTTATCACAACATTCTCTCTCTCTCTCGCCCTTTTTGATTTCTAATTTCTTTAATTAACTTACTGTGACTAGTAGTATTAAATGGACACTACACGTATTATTATGTTATGAATGGGATCTATTTAGCCTCCTTTCATTAATATAATTATTATTACCTTCACATCACTCAACAAAAATACTGTTTGGACAAAAAAAAGTATGGTAGTTTAAAGTTTAGAAAAAGATGATGATTTTTGGATTTTTAGATTTTTGATATGGAATCAAACAAAATTAACTAGATTTTATTAAAATTGCAAATTTCCAGAGCCAATAGATCACACTAGAGCAATGAAAATAAATCCAGAATATATTTTGAATGCACAAAAGACTAAAACAAAGTAGCCAAGGTTTTTTAAAACAAGTAATTATATAGATTTTTATTCTTTATTTTAGAAACTCGCTAAAATACCATTATTGATTAAAAATGTATTATATTGTAATACATTGAAACAATGTGTTTTATTTTATGGCTACTAGATATTTATATATAGTAGTATGTTCGTGCAGTAAAAGTCACAACTCAAAATTGTTCATAGTAGAAGTTGGCTGTTTTATCCATGTTCCTCAGCTTGTTAGAAAATAATTGCAAAGGCAACGGCACATCAAATAAGAGTTAGTAAGTTCTGACTCAATGTGGAACTTTCACAAATAGGTCTATTTATTTTGTCACAGAAATTAATCTATTCATTTGGAAGAACTGGACTCTAATGTATTCTACAACACGATATAGTCCATGAGCCATTGTAAGATGGATATCAGGATAGAAAAACTTCAAAGCACTTGCGACTTTCATTATATATGCCATGGCATCCAAATATAACACCAGGGCCTTCTGTATGTGAGCTCAACTAGGTCACACACTTTCAATTCATCATTCACGAATCTTAGAACATGATACATATGTTCCAGCACTTATCAATAAATCAAATATGGTTTGGAAATATCCTTAAGATCTCTCTTACCTACCACAAGGTTCACGACAAAATTACCCTAAACAAACCGCGATTTCATCCACAGCGACCCATATGAAGGCATCTCCCATTGTTTCTTCATAATATATATGCATGTAATTCTTTCTGGATATTGATTGATCAGGAATTTGTCGCTTTCATTAGTGTCACAAGGATGCAAATTCAGGCCTTTGGAATTTAAAACATGAGATGTTCGCAGCAACCATTGCACTACACAAGTCCTTACATAATTAGTTTCTTTAACTGGAAGGAAGGCATCTGCATCTTTGTTAGAAAAAAAAAGAAGAGAATTCTTCGAATAATTCAGATTTTCTTTACGTACAAAGTGTGCGCCGCACATGTTGCTACAATTGTGATTTTAATGGAACGTCCCATATTTTTGTTGCAAGCTTGGCACATTATAACTTTACTGTCCGTTGTGAAGGAGTTGTTAACCCCAACCCATTATTGTAATTTTTGTATTCAGCAAGACTCACCTGGTGTCATGGTGAACAAAATAAAATATCTTATGGTAGCTTATTGTTAGACTTTCCCTTTCATCCGGACATGTGAAACTAAAATCATTTGTTGATATTACAAAATAAGAATGTAAGTCATTGGATTAGTGTGTTGGAGGGGAGGGAGGTTCCAGATCGAAATTACTTATCTCTTAGCTAAATTCTTTAAAAAATGCATCAAAAGGTTCATTGTGAGGAGAGAAGGCCTGTACTTAGTGGAAAACACTTGACTACCCGAGTTGGATTTTACCCTTTTCAATAGTTAATTGAAAAATTCCTTTAAGCCGATTTATGCAAACCAAACCAAATCAAACAATGTTTGAAAACTCAACAAATTTGCAATAATCATTACTAAAAATATATTAAATAATCACAAAGTAGGTAGCTTCATGTAAAATCACTTGAAATATATAAACATGTAAAAATATATAAAATGAAAATCATTATTTTATTTTCATTTTATATTTTATATTAACCCTGGAAAAACTCAGTCATTTTTTTTTCATGTTTTTAGATTTTGGTACCATTATAAAGGTAAGTGCTCTTCATTTTAGAACAACTCACTAATTCATTTGTTGTCATTTGAACTAACAATGAAATATTCTTTTATTCTAATAAGTCAACAGAAACATTTTATTGTCAAGAAAATCTCACCAAGTCATGTCAACTGACTCAGCTCATTCAACATTATCAATAACAACAATAGTTAGGAAATAATATTTTCTTACTTCTTAGGCTATTTTGTTTTATTTCTCACATGTATAATTTAACCATCTATGAATCTACTTCCCCTAATAATGCATACTGTTATGCATGGACAGAACTAGATGGAAAAAGAGGAAGCTCAGAAATAGGTTCATGCTACAGTGGATGAATCAACTTCTCTCTAATGTGAAGGAATTATCACTGTTCTCTGATACATGTGGCGGTCAAAATTGCAACAAATATATATATGCGCCTTTATGCTATACATTGTACAGAATGCACATATAGACATAATTGAGCATACATTTGTAGAATGTGGCCACTCATACATGGAGGTGGGCTCAATTAATAGTGCAATAGAAAACGCCAAAAATTATGTTCCCGTATATTAACCGCTTGATTGTCTGAAAATTTTTAGAACAGCGAGATCAATGAGGAACAGAAACAAAAAGAGTGGACCTTATCAAGTCAAGGAATTGAAATTCGCCGATTTTTTATTTATTTAAAGAACCTGGCATCAAAGAATGTTAGGAATATTACTGTTGATACTGCTGGTAATAAAGTTTGCTGGTTAAAGGTAAAAGGCTTTCGTTTCTCAAAAGACTACCCAAATATAATAAAATACAGGTATGATTACTTTAGACAATATCAGGAAATTGATGTAAGGAAACGTGGCAAAAATCAACTAAATACTGAATGCACTGTGCAAAATATTATTTAAAAAAACAATTTCATATAAGCAAGGAGAAGAAACAAGACCTATTATCTGTGCTGAAAGAAAGTTATTCCAGAAATATACCTTGCTTGGTATAGTTCCATCTCTGATTGCAAATTGAATGAAAGGGTCCCAGAGCCAGGGATTCTAGATTCTGAAAATGAAGAAGACGCTTGGATAAGTTTAGACTTTAAACATGCACTTTGTAACCTCACTCTATTGTTTATGGATTTTCAATGTAATTTTTTTAATCTATTCAAGTTTTAATTTCAAGTCAAACTAATTTTCTTTCCTATTAGAACATTTAAAATAGAAGGCATTATGTCATGTACCATGACAGAGTGGTTTTTAAAGTGATTAATTAATAAAGTATTATTTAGTTTCTAATTGAATGACGTCAAAATGACTTTTTATTTTTGAAATTCAACAAACCGATTTTATGTAATGAACATAAGAAAAAAATGTTCCTTTTGTTGGTTTTCTAATTTTGCTCCAATTTTAATGCCATTTATTTGACATTTGAATAAGTAAACATTAAAATGTATTTTTAAGTGGATATAATTTGTTCAAATCAGTAATAAATCTTGAATTATGATTCAAGACCTTAAAAAACAAATGTATTTGAATGATTATTAGAATAAATAGTTTAACCAGTAGTTATTATGATTTTAAAATAATGACTGTCACTTAATCAACCTTCTATAACACATATTTTTAATCACTAAGTCAACCTTTAATAGTATATTTTCTTATCAGTGAAAACTCAACTAAATCAAGTGAAAGTAATTCCTTTATTAAATTTAATTAACACAATAGATTATGAAAAAAATTGGTGACACTTAATGTTTTAAAGTATGTTCCTAATATTATGAAGAAAAAAATATTTAATTTAAATTTATGATTTAAAAAAAAAAAGTAAAAGTATCATTCACTCATAAACTAAAAATTGCATTTCTCACAAATTAAGAGTTTCTCCAACAAGCTCACGATGTGGTGATTTGTTGAGATTTCTATTTTCTGAACATTTAAATGGTGAGGAATGGAATATGTATTTACAAAGAAATCCCAGCTTTAGTAATGACTTCTGGAATTTTGTAGCTTTACACTTTTCCTACAGTAAAATTATTAAAAATTTGTTTTATTGTAATGGCTACTAGATATTTCTATATAATTGTTATATGTTCCTGTGATCTAGTGCAATAAGAAACAAGAGCGTTATTCAACGGCAACTAGAGTGTACTTCTCCAAAATGTGTTCAACAGTAACGCTTTCTAATAATAGCTATGATAAAATATGAATTTTTTACACAATGGGGGAAGACTTAACCAAAGTCTAAAGCTACAATAAAAACTTTTAAATCAGTCCAAGAAGTGTATAATGTAAAAAAAACTTCCATTGGTAGTTCAGTGGGTGTAGGGCTGCTACCCCGTAAAAAAATCTCTTTCCAACCAAATACCTTCCCACATTAAAATATTAAATCTTACCTACGTGCTTGGCTCACATCGTTTTGAGAGTAGCTCCTGAATATACTATGTACTTTTATTAAATGATGAATATATGAATAGAGGCTATACCTTTATTTCTAGGCATTTATATAAACTCTAGAATTGTTAGTTCCTGAACTTGTTGAATGGCATACCACCCAAACAATTTCCGTATTTTTGTGTGCCACCAAAATCGTGCTGAATATGTAATATTTAGGTACATTTTAATGGCGCCCAGGAATATAATGACACAACACTATTTATAAATTAACAGTTTTTATTTATCATTATTTAACATTTATACTCAATCAATATGGTTAATAGGGCACAGGTATCAAAGAAATATAAAAACCACATATATTTACCCCTCCAACAACTGTTTAAATCTCTTTTCCTTTTGGTTTGCCTTAGTCATAATATATTTATGGTATTAACAGTGTTGAAATGTTCTCTTTTTATTTATCTTCCTTTTTTAGTGATTTTGTAATACTATTTTAATGATTTGATTACTTTCAGTTTGTTATGAAAAAATGAATTCAAAGAAGCCAATAGAAGGTTTGACTTTGACTAGCAGAAGCGCATCAGATTTTCAGCGATCCAGTCAGTTGCTGGATGAAGTATTAAGTCCATCAACTAAAAGCATTCTTCGTGTATCTAAAAACACTTCACAGAAAATAGCTTTTCGTCCACTGGGTAAATTTACAATTGTAATTTTATGTTATTGTGTCTAGAATTGGTTCTAGGGTAGGCCTACTTGGGAGTGAAGTTAAGACTAACCATCAAACACTACAGTAGCCCCGTGGCTTCTTTGGTGCTGACTGACAGCTCACAGCTGACTTCTGGTAGGTATGTCAGAAGGGACAGCTGCTAAACACATATTTTTGCAGATCATATGGTTCAGTAGCGGGATACATAATTTGGTCTGGTAACTTTTCAAAGCTGTCAGCTGTCAGTCAGCACCAAAGAAGCCATGGGGCTACTGTAGCTACACAAGATGAGAATGCTTAATGCTGTAGCCTATCTTGGTCATATATGGGTGGAAAGTAATCACAAGTTTGTTGAGCCATCTATTATTCAAATAAACCTGACACTTTTGTTGAATCAAAATTGGTTCAAAATAAAAGTCAAAACTAACTTATCACTTTAATTGGTGGGCAATGAAAATGTGGTTGAACTTAAAACAGGTTAAGTTGAATCAACGATCATAGTAAAAAATTTGATTAGGTGGGTATGGTAGTAGCTTATTTACATTTTACTAATGGCAAACCTCTAGCCACAGTCCAAACAAGGGCTCCCCAACCATATGCCTGCGGGTGCCATGGCGCTCTTCGGGCCTTTTGCGTCTGCCCACAATTTTTTGACCACAGCTGAAAAGTTCTTGACTAATAATTTTAATCTGTCACTTTTCTGACAAAAATCAATCTCCAGGTATACTGTTCTCAGGAAGTTGGTGATTAAAAGTCCCCTCTTTACAATCCCTCCCACTCATTTCTCTTACTTTGCCAGGCTCCTTTTCAAAGTGTGCTTTATTACTCGTAACTATCATTATACTCACTAATACCATGCTAATACTGCCTATTTCCTTTGTAAATATCTTGGCATGGGTCTACCCAGCTTTGTTGCCTGAATAAACACAGAATAAATATATATTTTAAAAATGTACCTAAGCACCAAAATGGTGAGTGAGTAGTTAAATATTTCCTTGTGTATTTATTTAGGTCTTGTTAAAATCGTAAATAAAGCAGTATTTTTATTTATTTATTGGCGTTGACTTTTGGTTAGGTGAAAATTGCTTCAATTGTTTAAACTGGTTTTGGACTAACTTAGCCCGTGTGCGTGCGAATTTTTTTTTTAAAATTTTAAACTCACAATTTTGTTGTTGTTGTGTGTGTGTGTGTGTTATTTGCATTATGAATTATGTTCGGCTATAAATTTACCTTGAAAAAGTGATTGGTTCCCGCCACTCTACCATTAGTTTTGAATGTGCTCTAAGGTAAAAAAAGGTTGGGGACCTCTAGTCGAAACTTTCTTGTTGGATGACCTTGCTTGTATATTAGTAGAAGTATAATAAAGATGGGTCGAATACACTTTTTCTTGTATTCAAATCATTTTACCCCCAAATTCAAATCTTTGGAAACATGATAAGAAAAAGAATTTGAATAAATTTTTTTCTTCATTTAGGATTTTGTTCACATCAATTCTTTAGGTCATCAGAAATATAAATCATAACTGAATTAAAGTTTTTGTGATTATGTGGGTTCACATTAAATCAATGGTATTGGGTCTAGCTGTGATGTTTATCCGAACTATGTTGGGCTGAACCAATGTAAGCATTATAATAACTAATATAGGATAAATAATATATGAACCATCCCTAAAAATAATCCTTTAAAAGGCTAATGTTTCATTTGTAATTTAGGCTTAGACTCTTCTATAATATATCTGTTTCAGATGAAAATTTTTCGCCATCACATTCTCATTCATTTCATGGGACACCATCATTGAAATATGTTCACGATTTATCTCTAACATTGCGGCCAGAGGAACTTTCGATCCTTAGAACTGAAGCAGGGAAAACTAAAACAACTAATAATTTGTTGTTGCGAAAGTATGAACCATGGAAGGGTGGTAAGTCAATAACATAATTTTCTGTTGAGAACTTTTTATTGATTTTATTTCACATATGGGGACTAGTTTTAATAGATTTTTGTTTAAACTGGCAGAACTTGATGTGGGATAAGGGGCTTGGCTTAAACTGGAAAGGCCAAGGTTTGGACCATACCTGGTTTAATTTAGAAATCTTTTGAACTAATAGGTGTTTTCCCAGGCCCCCCACACCTCTTTTCCAGTTAAATGCATTTATATACTTAAGTTTTCTCATGTTTAGTGACTGACAAGTTGTTCATTGAATTCTTGGAAGCACTGCAAGCACAAAGTAGCGACCATGGATCATTAGATATTCTCTCTAGTTTCATACAGTGTTGCAACAACACGCTCGACTACATGAAAGCCACTGATGCTGTCAAGATGTCCACCGAGGATGAAATAATCTCTGAGGTGAGTTTTTATATTACATTTGATAAATATAACAGTTAAAATATAATGAATTCTGCTGATTTCTATCATTGGCATGATAATACAGTTTTAATAAAGTTCATATCACTTGGATGATTTAGTTTCCACATAGTACCTTTTAAAGGCAAACTCCTACTGGTGTCAGACATTTTACATAACCTCAACAGATCAATCCAAAAATATTATTATTATTATTTAGCACTGCGTCTTACTACCCTTTCGGGTTATACGCTTTAAGTACTAATCACGCTAATGGATTGGGAATTGGGAAGGTTGAATTAGAGGAAGTGAACCCGCATTTGCGTGGAGGGAGAGTGGAAAACCATTTAGGAAAAACCACCCCCAGTTCACCCGACCGAGATTCGAATCTCGATCTCCCCGTCCTCGGCGGTTGAGCTCAACACAACTAGCGTGTTAGCCAACTACGCCACCAAGTCGGGTAATCCAAAAATAAGACCATGACCATATCAATTTTTGAAGTTACGTTCACAGCGTAGAAGATTGGCAATGGCATGAAGTAGGTAATTGTGTGTGGGGGTGAAGTACCTGTGCACAGAGACCGGTATAATAGTTGTGAAGGCTTTTAAACTCTGTAAGTTGGGAGCTGATGAGGCTTTGGTGAAGCTTTAACGGGGCTAGCAAGCCAGTAGTGTACAGTAAAAATGCTTTCAACAGAAGAATATGCAGATGATAATATAGGGGTAGCCATATCTGAAGAACTACAGGCTATTCTCAAGACTTTGGCTGAAACCTAAGAAAAGCTTGGCCTAAAATATAAACATTAAAAAGACTTGAGTTCTTTATCAATCCTGTCCTGACAAAGCACACGTTCCATCACCATTCATTAAAATAAATGGGAACACTTTGGAGACTGAATCATTTCCCCTATCTAGGCAGCTACTTTTCAGCAATTATGGATACTGAAGCAGAAGCTTAGAATGTTCTAAAATGTGCATTTATCTCACCTAAGTTTTTGACAATTGTGACATCATTGTTGAAAGTTGAAACTCAAGTACAAATATATTGTGTAGTTACTATTCCAACTCTCTTTTATGGCTTGGAAACTTGGAGTTTATGCAGAAAACATATAAAGGGATTGCAGGCATACCATTTATGCTTTCTCCAAAAGGTATAATGTATTACCTGGAAAAAAGGCTCACTAACGTTAGTGTTTTGGCTGAAACATATACCAAGTTAGTCATTTGTTATCAACTTTGATGGACCTGCCAAGTTTTCTGTATGCCTGGCTTTCTCCTACACAAGAAGATAATTTAATCCCAACTGAACGAAGGTCAACAAAATAATGGTGGATAAAAGAAATACTTTAAGGATTCACTTGGGGAACCTAAAGAAATGTACTCGTGGCATTTATGACTGAGAATTCATAGCCTGTAACTGTCCAAAATAGGAAAGCGCAGTACATAAAGGTTCCTTACACATTGCAACCACATATTACCAGACAGATTCAGAAATGGACCAATAGAAAGAAGATTGAGAACACCCAACACATCAATCCTGCACTGCTCTGGCCCTCAGACAACTCTTTGTGCTCACTGCGGGAGAACTTGTAGGTCTTGGATTGGTCTTCACGGTCATCTTAGAACTCACGTTTCACATCTAGTTTAGCGTTCTACCCATATATTTGTGCGATATTAATGTTGACTTTTACATAAAATGTTAATTTAAATTTGTTGTTTATATATCATACCGGTACTTACTGAAACAATGGCTGTTTGCCAATCAATTTAAGTAGGCTGCTAACTAGTTTCTAATGATTATGATGATAACACTAGATTTTTTTCAAATGGCTGGTAACACTAGATCATATTCACATAGTTGTGGTTGGACTAATAATCTTCATATGGTTGTGGTAGCACTGTCTCGTCAAATTATTCTGGTAACACTGGCTTATCTTCAAATTACTTTGGTAGGACTAAATTATCTTAAAATAAAGTTAGTATCAAGAAATCAATAATGTTATTTTTGGCTACCTAATCTTTAAACCATATTTTTGAAAAATTAGAAAACCATTCTTTTTAAAATTTATTTTGTAAATGTCAACTGTAAAGAACTGTATCATCAATTTCCTGGACAAAGAATAGAGAAATACCATTTCTCAACACCGCTCATGCCCAATCAGGTACACCATCCGTGTAGCCAATCTTGTGATATTCTGATGGGTTTGTTGTCCAGATCTGGCTGCAAGGTGAGCGGAACACATGGCGTTTGCTCCTATCTTTGTACCAAAACAGACTGAGGCTGCAGCAGGAGGCTGATGATCAAGGTGATATCTTCATGGATGTCAGTGAAACTATAAAATCAGTACCATGGATCAGTGAGAAGGATATTGTGACAAGGCTATTCAAGGAGGATAACACCACCAGGGAGGTTAGTTCACTGTTTCATTATAAGTTCACATCTTTGTTTTAACATACTAGGTAGCGTTAATTCTGTTGACCTGCAGTTTTCCTATAAAGTGAGATATTTTGTTCTATTTTTATTATTAGTGGTATTTAATATGTATTTTTTGTACAATTTAATTATATCATCACATGACTGACAGCACTGACTATTTACGAGATAGTACAGACACTAAACCAAGTCCATCAGCTAGTCACTGTGTAAGGGGTGGTTCTTATTTCGCTATATTACATTTTTTTGGTCTTGTCAGAAATACAATTATTACTTAAATCAGTAAGCATATGTGCTATAACCCTAGCTAAGATACAAATTTTACTCTTTGGTTTCTTTAATTGATAATTCTAATGTGAAGCCACAAATTTTGTTATGTTTCTTATTAAATATGTGTATGTTTATTTCTGTTTTCAACTAATGCAAATAATGCATGGCGACAAAGGGTAAGTTTACAAAATAAGAAACTTAAGAAGGTTCATTAAACACTGGATCACACCTGAGAGACCAAAAATATATTTTTGTGTCCTTAATTTCATATATTTATTTATTTTATACTCTTAAGCTATCCAAACGAGTTCCAATAAAGCAATTGGTGGTTGAATGTGTCACTAACACCGGGTCTACTGCTGTCTAGATATGTTAATGCTTCATGAAATCCTTAATAAATTCATCCCCTTCTTCCTGGGATTTGACAATCTGAAAATTTTATTGATAAGTTTTTATCTTGTAGTAATTTTTTAAAATTATTATTTTCAATGTATCTTGAATAATTAAAATAATAATTATAAATAAAATTAATAAGCAACCACTGCAGAAAATATTCATCTCTATAATTTACAATGATCTTTTTAAAGTCTTGGTTTTTGTACACATATGCCTGATTTTAATTTATTGTTCAGTACCAGCTGGTTGTTGATTGGCTGGAAAAAAATTCTGCAGATGGGCGTTTCGATGAAGCCTGCATTCAACACTACACTGATAAAACTGTGGCGTGGGAAAACACACTTCATCAGCTTCATGTGAGTCAGTTGCATGGGAGTTATCGCTATTAGGCCTACTGAGTTCATGAAATCATTACCTTGTTATTAATTTAATTGTGTAAATCAGTGTTTCCCAACCTTTTTCCACTTGCGTACTCCTTTGACGCCCATTTTGATAAATTGTGCCCTCTATATTATCAAAATGTGTAATTGATACAATAATAGTTATTTAGGATTTATCTGTGGCAACTGTAAACAAATGGGCCGATAATGGAAACAATGTAGTGGTAATAATAAGGTGAATAAAGAATGTATATATCTTTTACATTCAAAAGGCAAACACTACAATAAAATCTAACACATTTAATTTATTTATTAATTTACTAATCATTTTAAAATCTTTTATGTTTGAAATTGAAATCATTTTCTCAAGGTCAAATATAGAAGAAAACTGCTTCTCGCCATATTGTTGAGTTAATTTACTAACTTTTGCCTGATCTTTTGTCTAATACTGCTGGCATAATATGTAACTTTTTCAGCCATTATTCAAATAATTTCGCATACCCCCAAAAGTCCTGGCATGTATCCCACGTTGGGAACCGCTGGTGTATATGAAAGGACTAATTAAAAACAATACATATACTTAGTGAAATATGCTACAATTTTATAGTCTTTATTTCATGATTACTATCAAGACAAACAAATTAAAACTTTTTTTTAAAAGTAACAAATACATATAATGATGAAAGAACTGTTTAAAAGTTCTTTTTTACCAGGAATGCAAATCTCTATAAAAAAGAGATGACTTTCTTTTGAAAATAGCTTCCTTCATTTACTCAACTTTGTCATTTTCTTTCAGAACAAAGAGAATTCCATACCATTTGGTAGCTCTCGCCCCATGGTAACCAAACTGGATCCTGATGCACCAATGAGGGAGCGTCGAGATCTTCATGACATGGATAAGGTAATTCATTTCATTATTGCTGGGTCCAATCAAATTTCTTTTTCGAATCTATAAAATAAAAAGTGTGGTTGAACACTACAAGTAAGAACATTAAGCCAATATATTGACTTTTACTAAGATTATTCTCAAAAGTTAAAATCCATAATGCATTAATATTTAAGGAAGAAAAAAAAACTTTTTTTTTTGTTGGAACACAAAACAAAGGGACTGTTCGGTCTCTGAATTGTATATATTTAATATTGTAAAATAGATCTTGTGTAATAATTTAACATAGTTTTTTTTTTTTATATAATGCTTTATACATATTGGTTTTGTATTTGTTGTTTCGGCCGGGGTTCAATCCTCGGTCCCGGCACAGATTTATCTGCTTACCGAACCCTTCCTTCACCTCTGACAAGACATCTTGTGAATGTGGGGAATGCCAGGCCTCCACCGTGGTTCGGATTCCACGTTAAACTGTAGGTCCTCCATTTCATCTCACAATCACCCTACCATTACACATTAGTGTAAGTGTGTATAACCCGAACGGGTAGTAAGATGCGGTAATAATAATAATAATAATATTTGTTGTTTATTCTTCGGATGCTTTCCTGCCATTTTAGAGTGTGTCCCACCTTTTTTTTTTATTGTTTACCACTGTTTTGGAGAGGGTCCTGCCGTTTTTGATGGTTTTCCTCCATTTTGAGAGAGTTGAAGGGGAGTTGGAAGAAAGGTTGTTTGTTTTTAGGAGAGAGCAGTTCAGTTGAGCATAGTAGTCAGTACACATAGGGTGTTTGCTAGATTGGATGCTCTAATTGATACACAAATCGGTGTCCGAGTGTGAGTCGGGTGTTACAGGCCATAAAGTGGCCTTCTTAATCAAGAAACCACAATAGTTTGAGAGACGCCGCTGAGTTAGCGCCTTGTTTTCCACATTCCTTTCTACCCTTAACCCAGCAATCCACAAGGTAGGCCTTCAATGTCGGTGAACTTCATTTGGCCGAGGTAAGCAATTCCTATCATAATTTTATATCGAATACCGCCCACTTATCTTGTTTTCATTGGTTATTTTAATTGTTTGTTGACTGGAACGAACGAAGACAAAATTTAACAACAAAGATGAATCAAACACTCTTAGCAGATTTTTAACCCTCTACCTCCAACATGTGAGAACATTTGTCCACTCCCTAATCCCCGTGTTCATATTACTTAATAAAATGAAGAGTTTGTTGGTTTGTCATGATCATTTCACAATTTCTTCCACACGCAGAGGTATGCAATTTTAAAATTAGTAGCCGATGTGCACAAACATATGCACCTTGAAGCTGGAATTTTAAGTTTTTCGATTCGATTTTTAAAAATTTATCAAAAGCTGGGTTGAAATAAATAAAAGGAAGAGTTCTTTTTCTGTGTGCCTGAAGCAAAGAAAAGTGATACCAGGGCAGCCAGAGGTACTTTTGCTAGTAGATGATGATTTATAAAATAACATAGATTAACTAACGTCATTGGGCAAAAGCAGGATATGTTAATGTCCAAAATGTTAATCTTTAACACTTTTATTTGTTTAAAAATTAGGTGGCCCGGTGGGTAAATAATTTTATAATAAGGGAAATTAATAAAACTAAATAAAAAAACTACTCAGAGTAAATTTGATGAAGAAAGCCCACCTTGGGAAAGAGGAAAATGTGGGAAAAATCTAATGCACAAAGGTAGCATCTTCTTTCTTTCATTTATCTTTTATAGTAGAAGTAGTCACATATACATTTTAACACACATAAAATAATATTTCGGCATTGTTGCCTTTTATCAAACAAAAAAGAAAGAAGAGAGTACAAATAATACAAACACTGGATTACTCCATTTTGAATTTAAATAAAAAGTGTTAGAAACACATTGTGCCAACTGTTTTCGGGAGCAAGGCCGTAGTCAAGCTATTGTTTGAAGGGTTCAAGGCCCCCCAACCCCTCAAAACTTTCATGAATAAAATACATATGGCTTTATTTATGGTTTAAAAATGTCAAAATTAAGATACAAGTACAAATTATGGGGCTATGTTAACATAAAAAGCACTTCAGATAGCTTCTAGAGGTGTTTATATTTATAATTTTTCCTAGCCTACCACAGTTAAGTGATTATGTTATAAATAACACTTCAGATAGATTCTAGAGGTGTTTATATTTATAATTTTTCCTAGCCTACCACAGGTGGTTATGTTGCCATAAAAACACTTAAGATAGCTTTTAGAACGGTTTATAATTTATTTATTTTTTCTAGCCACCAGCAATTGGGGGTAATGCCCCCCCACCCCCCAGCTGTTTCCTAGTAAAGATAAATTTCTTGGCTATGGTTAATCTTGATTTGGTAATCCATTAGTGGGCCAGTTCCCACTGTCTAAGTTGAGAATTGTTGCACTATTTGGGAAATGCTCTTAATATTTTGGTGTAGCAGGTTTGAAAGTCCTGGTTATGGATACCAGCATGAATGGGTACAGGCTTTGTGGTTGTGTCAAAACGATGATTGTTCATTCACTGTCTGAGAGAACCAAGGCTTATATATTCTGCATCACATGATTTGCACTGTAGTTCATATATCAAGTTATTTGTTTTGCATTTGTAATAACCAAGGATTTTGTATTCCAATTTGGTTACTTTGCTGTTGAAGGATGTAGCTGGTAGGTGGATTCCACGTGTGCTGGACTATTCAGTCTGTGTTTTAATCTCTTTTGCTGAATAATTGGACTGATGTAACCCGAAAATGACATAAGTATGTGTGTTGTTATGTTTGAACTTTGAGGCCTACAGTTCTCTGGTAAGTATGTAGGCCTAGCTCTTCTATCCTCTGTTAAGGCGATTGGCCCTTTTCATTTGGCGTGGAAATGCTATGCCATGGGAACAAACCTTCAAGACTTTTTAATGTCTTACACTTTTCCTTTCCGGACCGGTTTATTCAAGAATAGAAGCATGTTATTATGTTATACTTTTTATATACATACCTCCTGTATAATTTTAACAGTGATCAAATATCAATAATCTTTACATTTTTTAATAGAAAACTGCCGGCTGCATAGCAAAAAATAAGAAACTCTAACACCTAATAAACGTTGACACATTATCTTAGAAGAGATGTTGAAAATATTACTATAAAAACTTCACTCATTCTTGAGAAAACTGATATTTTCAAATGTATAGTTTTCCCGCATGACCTGTCTGGTGGCTAGAGCATCGTTTACAGTTTCCATGATCCATCTGTTCTTGTTGGCGCTGAAGGATACTTTGGTCGGTTGTGAAGCCACACCACACCTTTCACCCTCCCGCCCACCATTCCACAAACTAGTTTTAGACTTGCACTCGACAGGGCCAAAGGTCTTAAATGTTTAATCTATTATTTAAAAGAAATAAAATTTATATTATTCCAGTGGTTTTTTTCCCATCCATTTCCAGCCCATGGCCTGGGTCAGTTTTTTATTCAAATATATTTTTTCACTAGCAGCTGGCTAAGCCTGTCATAGCTTCATATGTTTTATAATCTATCTTAAGACTCAGACAAGCACAACATCCAGTCCCGGTTGTTAATTTATCAATGTGAAAGGGTAAATCCATCTTTTCATCAATGATACATTTTTGACCATAGTGGGACTCGTACTCGGGACCCTTTGGTAACAGCGTAAATTATAAACTTTGTCTTAATCTTTTAAAATGCTCTTCTCGCTCTTTACTGTAGATTCTTCTTATATCCTAGTATGTTCCTCTCTCACTTGTTCCTGTTTGTTCTTCCATATTTTGATTTGTTTTCCTTACAAATGTATTTTAACCACATAGTCTAAGTGTCAGAAATTCTTAAATGTGCTTTAGACATACTATATTCAAACATACAAAATAAAATAAACTCAGTTTAGTGATCAACGAAAACTAATTTTACTTGTTAAGGAAGATGAAGACAGGTTATTGCGCGATGTGTTCACCGAGATCCGCTGTGGTCTCTTGGAGAAGGCCCAAGCGTTGTGCATTCATTGTGGGCAGTACTGGCGTGCAGCCACATTAGAAGGCTGGCGACCTTTCCATGACCCCAATTATTCTTCGGTCAGTGAAGATGGCGAGCTACTACCTCTGGAGGGTAATTCCAACAGGTATTATTATTGTTATTATTATTTGTACTGTCTTTTGTCAGTGAACTTAGACCACCACTGCCTCCTCCTTAAGCTCCCAAAATTTCTTTCTTTCCTTCAAGTCATCCAATATTTGAATCTTCTTTCTTCCTAAGTTCCTCTTTTCCTCAACTTTACTTTCTATTATGCCGTGGGGAAGGCAGTTCCTGCTAAGAATGTACCCAATCCAACACATTCTTTATTGTAATTTTCCCAACATCCTAGTATAGGGCTAGACTATAGATTTTCTTCTTTTTTTAAATGTTATTTAATTGTTTTTACATGTTTTCCAATCATACCATAGCTAAATAAAATTTCTAAAGGCCCAAAACTATCCCCAGTAATAGCAGTTGACTGTACTAAATCTATGCCATTTATTGTCTAACCCCCCAATATCTTACAATATTTTTTTTGCACATCTTGCTACTTATTCTGGTTATCCACATATTCACACAAACAGCCTATGGCTAAGAAAGTTTTCACACTAATGGCATATGGAGTGGGGGAGAGAGGGAAGTTAGAATTTATAGCAAATGTACCTGCATTTGTTAAAAGGACTAATGGAAAATAATTTAGTAAAAAACATCTGTCTGGGATTTGAAACTCTATCTTCCTGCCATTAGTTATTCAGTTTATTGTGAGTGACACCTTAGATGAGTGGTGCTCACCATGCGGCCCTTAGTCAGATTTTACGCGGCTCTCATGTATTTAAAGCATACATTTTGTTAACTATTTGCGTTCAAAACAAACCAAACCATATTTATAAAATTATTACAACTTAAAAGTCCTTCATAAAGACGAAATTACGGCTTGTTTTAAGTCCTAGTTACACCTATGGCTAGATTTGGTTGAAGCCCACCTGTGGCTCAGTAGTCTAAAAAAGTGGCTCTTACAAAAATTCTAGTTAGTTTTACTGCTATATGATCACTGAAGAGGCTAATGTTAAATAAATTGACTTGGGAGGCTAAGGAGAGTAAGATATCTCTATTTGTAAGAAAGGTTTATCTTAAAATGGTGTAATATAGAGCTGAATTTCTGTCCTTATTTCATTTTTCTCTAGAGATATATGGAAATTGGTTGTGTGGAACATGACTAATAACCAAAAGGTGCCACTGTACAGCCGAGCAGTGTATGCTGTATTTTGCGGTAACCTAGCAGCCTTAACTGAGGTGTGTGCAACTTGGGAGGACTACCTGTGGGCTTACCTCAAGGTTCAGGTGGACATACTTGTGGAGAGGGAGATAAGGTCCTCTTTGTCTCGGTCATATCAGCCCATGCCTGACGAATACTGGAAGAACAAGTAGGTTTGTTTGAAATTTAATTTGTCTAGCTAAATGTTCTTTTAATAGAGCCCTAAATATATTTAAAAAATTAATATACTCATGTATTTATAACACTATTCGTGATAGACATTTTACTAAACTGACCCAGCCACAGGCTGGAAGCAGTTGTTGATGTATTCAAATAGTGAACTAAGTTTCAAATTAGGAGGGATGGTCTGCACACTTACCTGAGCGGCGGCGCCTTTAAAAGGTTTGTTATGTTTTATTGCTATGTCAGTATAGGCTACAGGCTTAGCCTTCATCAATTTGATATAAATACCATCAGTTACCTATACATTTTTACTTTTTGAATACATATAACATTACTTACTCACTGGTACAGAATGGACCTGGAAGAAGTGTTCACCGAACTAAGTGCTTGCAAGGACACTAATGTGCGGGTTGAGGCGAAGAAGCCAATACACATAGTTCAGAAGCTTATCATACAGGACAAGATCTCTGAGCTGTTGGACGAAATGGAGGTCTGGGTGAAGGGGAAAGACACCTCGGTGACTGACTCCATGTTGGATCAGGGTAACATCTGCAACCCACACTTCCTGCGCTTTCTCTCCCATGTTGTGCTGTTCCTCAGAGTGATTGGTCTCTGCCATAAAGAGCATGCAGCCAATGCTGTCTTAGAAGCCTACGTCAAGGTTAGAATAATTTCACGTTGTTTGTTAACTATATATTTTAAAAATAACCTTTAAATGGATAGCAGTAAGGTATTGCTTGACTTTCATCATTGGTTGTTTTTACAAAAGGCGTTGGTCAAATTTTTTAACAAAGCTAGGGATGTGCAGATACACTAAAAACTCACATATTCTAATTTAATGGGTCCAGGTTCAATCCGGATGATCAATATTCTGGTTAGTCCATAATTTTGAGAATTTTTACAATAAAGGAAGTAAAAAAAATTGGACACAATTAGGAATGGGTATTCAAGACTCAAATCCTTGGGGGGGGGGGGGA
>CABFOV010000295.1:119924-141178 GCA_902141375.1 Timema poppense
AGAGAATGAACGAGACAAAAGGAAATCTCTCTGAACGGGGAATCCTGAGATTAGTTTAGCCAATCAGAGATAAGTTCATTTTCACGATAACAAAAGGACCAATAATATAATTTTTGAAGACTAAGCATTTTTAAAATAAAAGATATAAAAGAAAAATTAAGGTAAAATTACATATCTAAAAAAGGTACAAAGAGATTTAATTACTTAACACATATTGAAATAATAGTTTATAAAAGATTATTAAAACTTCCGTTATCCTAAATCTCCATTTAGGCCGCCATGTTGTGGACTACTCCTAATTTAAAGTTTGTCCGCTATACTTCGCCACTCATCACAACTAGGAACGTCAAGGTTGATAGATCTTAGGTCCGTTCATCATTAACAGTACACCACGCACAAGTCAGTGAGAGCCACACACTGGCAGTCACAGTCTAACACAGTATAAAATAATTTACATTAATATCACAAGTGTGGAGTGATATAAAACATTTAATTGGAGTATGTATAAGTAATTAACAGATGTCATTTAAATAAACTGTGTGTGAATAAACAGCCATCAACAGTTCTCTTTCTTACATTTATTAATTATATCGTTCTAATTAGTGCTCGACCACGGAGCTATAGACAGCTGGTTAAACGGTATCTTTTCCGTACAGTGATGGTAGGCGCTCGGCCACGGAGCTATAGACAATCTAAACATCATCACAGCATTATTATTATATCAGGGAATTAATCTGTAGTGTTTCAATCGACGCCCAAAGCGGGGCGATTAATTCCATAGTGTTACAAATTATAGTGTTATGGAATTATATTGTGAAATAATTGGTATTTATAGCCTCCTCATTGAGCGGCAATTAACTTGATGTCAGCTATTTTCTATTATGTTGACGCGAGATTGTTTTACTGTGCACTCATATGGTTATATGATCTGATTATTTCTGATTTTTATTTTAATAAAATAAATAAGACTTTCAATGTTACATACGATTTATTAAAATGATTTCAATTTCGGCCTTAAAGATGAAATATTAGATGATACAGTTTTAGTTGAACTACGGATTATTTTTCTGTGACATTATGCGTTCGTGTGCTGTGTAGATTTATGTTACTACCATATATTCATACATACAGGCGGCTTATATATGACCAACCCCTTTTGTCTTGGACCTCTTGTCACCAGTGTCAAAACCAACTAATAAAACTAGTTCTGGTGACAGGGTTGTGAAGGCTAGCTTCCTATTGGGTAGAGGGAGCTAGCATCACTTGCTTTTTTGGTAAACACTACAGAGATGATTTTTGAAAGAAAAAATAAGCTTTATGGTGTAATCTCTTGACATTATTTCTGAAAAGTGCGTGATTCTCCATAAATGAAGCATTGAAAGGATATTTTACATAAAATAGTTTAAAAATGCACTTCATGACTTCTTTAATAAATGAGAGGGGTCCAAATCAGTATCATTTCAACACAAGGAACACATTCACAGAGCTAGTTACTAATTTCAACTTGTGTGAAAGACTATATAGTTGGCATTTTGTCACCCTCCAGTTCCCTTTTCCCGTTATTATAAGCTTTTCAACTGACCACCAATATTATCAGTTTTCACTTCCAGGAAATACTAAGTACAATAGGCTTGGACAGCTTGTCCAAAAGAGATGATTTCCTAATTTATGTATTTCAACTTCTAAGGAATGGGGTATTATTTGCCTTCTTTCAAAGCTAAACATTAAAGTGAGAAAACATCATACAATGTGACAGCCATGACATTCCTCTGGAATCTAACATTAGTGTGTATTGCTAAGGGCTCATTAATTCTTTTCTTATCACTTTAGAAAAGAGGTTTCAAACAAAGTTGTAAACCAAAATGTATCAAGCCCTTTGAGAACTTAACGGGAAAGGGGGAATCACAACATTTCAAAATTAAACTAAGTTTAGGAAAGAATTAAAAAAATGTGTACAAATTGTCAAAATTCTATAAAATTCTGTAAAACTAGGAACCTTTTAGAACCTTTATGAACCTAAAATTATTTAACGGTTCCAATTACGGTTCTTCAAAATAGTGTTTTAGGGTTTCGATTTTGGTTCCTTAAAAATATATGTTAATTTCTGTTATTGGCTCATGTTCCGGTTCGACTCCCTGCTATCCACACTATCATATGCCTTCTCCTTATTCATCAATACCCTTACCAAGTCCTTCCCAAATTCACACCTTCATTCCATCAGCTGTCGTATGGTAAAGATCAAGTCTATTGTAGGCATCTGTTTCTTAAATGTGTGCTGTTCCTCTTTCCACCTCCCTTCCACTTTCTTTCTTATTCTCTTTTCCAGTATCTTCTTATATATTATTGTATAGTGGCACATCAGTGTTATTCCCCTATAAGTCATAGACCTCTTCCTATCTCCTTTCTGTAAAATTGGTATTATAATTCTTCAGAGAGAACAAGAACGTAGAGGCAACGGGAATGAAGTTTGTGAAGAGCATACTAGTTTTCACGAGGAGAAACAGCATGAGGAATGAAGTTATCTGGAAAATAGTGGGAATACAGGGAATAAATGAGAGTAGAGAAAGCAAGAATGAGATGTCCTGGGTATGTAATGAGGCTGGAAAATGAGAGGATGCCATATTTAATGATGGAGATGAAGCGTGTAGGAAAAAGACCACAAGGGAGGCCAAGAAAGAGATGGCAGGAGCAAATAAACAGGAAGTGTGTAACTTAAGGGAGAATAATGGAGGAATGATAAGAGTAAGATGGAGTTATTTTACTAAACTCACCCATCACAAGCTGGAAACATGATGATGATGATGATGATGAAATTGTGGTAAATTAATGTCACATATATATAATTCTGGTTAAATTTTCCTATAAAATGTATCACATTATCTCTAAAAAAAATAAGATTCAAACTCTAAATAAAATGCAATTTTTAAAATTTGAATCTGAGATTTTTTTTGAGTCCTCAACTATGCTTGGGGATTATATAAATTGGAAGTATTCATCATTAGTTTTTTGTTTTATATGTTTGACCCATCTTGTTAGGAACTTGGAGAGTACTACTGAGCTACCTGACCTGATGGCTCACATGACTGAAGTGGATTTGAAGAAGATATCTTCCCTAGACTGGGTTATACACTACCCTTCTCAAAGAGCAGAGGCTGTTTGGCAGGCCAACGCTCTCATCCGGCATTTCTTGGCTGCTGGCAAACTAGAAGCCGCAAGAAAAACCTTCAATAAGGTGAAGCCTAATGACCTTTAATAAACACACTTTTTGATAATACAGTTTTGATGTGTTATAAAAAAGAAAAGACAACTTTAAATTGGCAACAACAAAAAATGGATTTTCACAAACAAATGTTATTGTTAATTTTAAATAATACATCCAAAATCCAAAAATAATAAATTGGTGGATGATCTCAAGATAGTTTCCTATCTATGTTTAAAAGATATTCTTAAAAAAAATAAAGTCAACCAAAATATCCAGTGTTATTTTTCAGCTCCCAGGGGACTCGATTGATCAAATAATGCAACACCACAGTTGCATGGAAGACAGTATTGCCATGGAAGCTATTATGCTACCGCCGCGAGTATCTGCTGCAGTTCGAGAATTTCTCTGCTTTAAAGCTTACCTGGCAAGTACTACTTTTCATTAAATGGGTGGAATCTTTAAAATTGTTCAATTTTAAGAAGAGTTTATTTAAAATAGAATAAATTATATCAAAACAATTGTTTCCTCATTTTTTATGTTGCTACTTTCCTAACTATACAAGCCTATATATAGTAATTCCTTTTACCAATTTGCTTGAAATTGTTTTATCAGATCAAGGTCATAATAATTGTATTCAAGATACTTTTTGAGACTGTTATTGGAAAGTTGTTTCACTGTAAAAGCCCACGTAAGTTGGCCAGGGAAATTTAAACTGTTCTTTATAAAGAAGAGTCCACTATTAAAATGTCTGTATTTCACCTTATATTGAATATTGGCAAGTAAGCAAATTTTCACATGTTATTTAAAAATTTGTATTGTATGAAATTATTTCAAAGTCACATTAAAGGGAAAAAAACTTATAAAGTATAAATGAACTTTGATGCATGCATATGATAACCTGAAGCTTCTCACTTGGTTATAATCAAACCTTATATTCCTTGCTGCAGGATGCAGAAGAAGGTTTCATAGATTGGTTCCAACATTTTCACCATGAGAAGCCCGAGTGCCCGGCTCTTCCTATTGGAGAAGTAACTTTCACTCAGCGAATTGCATATGACCACAAGCTTAACCAATACAACACAGACCTTGAGCGATGGAAGATTGCAATCACACAGCTGACCAAAGTATGTCCCACACATTTTAAATAAGCACTTTGAACTTGAAGGTTTAGGGTTGAATAGATAATGAATGTCCCTAGTCCACTTTTCCCTCTGACATACATGCTTAAGAGAGCTAATCCTATCCAGTCCACCTCATTAGAATTTAACTCTTTCATAATCTAACAATGTGTTTAAAGTAATCATCATCATCATAATCGTTTCCAGCCTGTGACCAGGTCACTTTAGGAAAATTTCCCCAGGTTCCTTTATCCCTCAACCTATAAAGTACTTATATTTGCTAAACACAATGAAAGTTTATTGGCTGCTACCATAATAGTTTGATGAATCTATTAATGTTTCTTTCAGACTGTGAAGAGGCAACTGTACAATGTTTTAATGTTCCCTGAAGGAGGTTGGCTACTAGATAAAGTGGACCTCTTAGAAACTGAGGAGGACAGTGATGAGATTCATAGTCGGAACCAACAATTAGTTAACTTGCGCCAACTCTGCATACCTAAGGTCAGTATAATCCAACACACACCTGTAATTATTTTGAAAATCTAATTTATAATTAATTGACACACATACATGGAACGCGCAAATATAAAACTCGAGAAGGAACATTTAGAGGAACTAACTACTTATGTTAATAAATCTGAAAACTGCGTCTCAGCCAGAAATTTGAATCATACAACAATTTTAAATAAAAAGTTATTTGAATGAGATTATTAAAATAGACTGCAGAACTGCAGTTTTTGCTGATTTTAAAGTTATAAAACAAATCACAGGCTATATCAATCTTTTCATGGATATTGAGGCATTTTTGGAGGTTAATATAAAAATTACGATTCCTAGTTTTATCCATTAGGATACTTAACCCCAAATGGTAAAGATTACTAAAATGGTTAGCATAAGGATATAATTACACATCAACCAAGTGCACTTTATGCCATTTTGATTTAAACATAGTAAAAGGATAAATAAAAGATCTCAGATGTAAAGAAAAAATTAATAACACAAAGAACCAGCATGGTGTAAAACAAAGGTCTTCACTGACACATTTTGTCTGTCAAAATAACCTACCAGTAAAATTAAATTACTAATCTCACCAACTCAGTTTCAAAAATGTATCCTGACAGTGACATTGACAAGAAATGCCATTGTTCTTGATCAAAAACAAGTTGAATTACTATACAATCCCTCGTGTTCATTTCTTCAGGTAAATGTTACAAGTGCAAGAAAACTTCTCTACACTAATGATAAGACAAATTAACTGACATAAGTGTAACCCGGCAAAGGGTTCAAGGTGGCCACAAAAATTCACTTTTCAAATTCCCTGACTTTTCCAGGTTTTCTAGACAAAAATCTAATTTTTCTCCTGATCATGTTTTACCAATTTATTTATATTACTGTACCTAAGTTTAAGTGGACCATCAATGGGCAGCTTGGTTGGATCAATATCATTTATCCATGACCTGCACTGATGAGTTTGTTGACAAGTATCAGTCACAGTTTTGGTTTCCTGGCAATGGAGAGGTAGAAGTTCAAATTGTGACAATGTGTAGTTAAAACTTTTATACTTGGTTTCCCACTCTTCCTCCACAAACCTCCATTCCTACAGATTGCTAATAAACTAAATATCTTGTTAGCAGTATATGAGCTTGGTTGAGGTGAACCATATACATATACATTTTTAACATTAATTATTGAGAAGATTGAAGGTAGTCTCTAACATGAAAGGAAAGTAGGCCACCATGGGAATCTTACACTATCAAACATCTACAAGGCTACTACATATTTTCTTGATAGAAGAGTACGACTAGCTTTGATATTAAGAAACCCTGACCTGACCACAGGATTAAAATAGTTGATGATATTTGGTGAAATACTTGCCTTCTAATATGAGGGTAAAATGTTTAAAAACGAGGTGGCCCAATGGCTAGATAATTTTATAATAAAGGAAATTTATAAAACTAAAGAAAAAGGAAAATAAACTACTAAGAGTAAATTGGATGAAGAAAGCCCACCTAGGGAAAGAGGAAAAATGTAGGAAGAATCCAATGCACAACGGTGACATCTTCTTCCTTTCTTCTGTCTTCTATAGTAGAAGTAGTCACACACACATTTTAACACAAAGAAGAAGAGTACAAATAACAGAAAACACTGGATTACTCCATTTTGAATTTAAAGAAAAACTGTTAGAAACACATTGTGCCAACTGTTTTTTTGAATTCCTTTGCTATGGTTAATATTTATAGAAAACTATATAAATAATAATAATAGATAAGAAAATAATAAAAATAATCTTATAGAGGTCTGGTGGTAATATTTATTTGGTAATCCATTAGTGGGCCAGTTCCCACTGTCTAAGTTGAGAATTGTTGCACTGTTTGGGAAATGCTCTTAATATGTTGGTGGTGTAGCAGGTTTGAAAGTCCTGGTTGTGGGTACCAGCATGAATGGGTACAGGCTTTTCCGGATCTTCGTGGTTTGTGTCAAAACGATGATTGTTCATTCGCTGTCTGAGATAACCTGTAGTAACGCCTATATACTCTGCATCACATGATTTGCACTGTAGTTGCTATAACAAGTTATTATTATTATTAGCAACGCGTCTTACTACTCGTTCGGGTTATACACACTTACACAATGTGTAATGGTAGGGTGATTGTGAGATGAAATGAAGGACCTACAGTTTAACGTGGGATCCGAACCACGGTGGAGGCCTGGCATTCCTCGCATTCACAAGATGTCTTGTCAGAGGTGAAGGAAGGGTTTGGTAATCAGATAAATCTTTGCCGGGAGCGAGGCTCGAACCCCGGCCGCCAGCATAGAAGTCTGACACCTTACCCCTAGACCGCCAGGTCACCGTTATAACAAGTTATTGGTTTTGCAATTGTAATGACCAGGGATTTTATATTCCAATTTGGTTACTTTGTATTGAATGAAAGCTGTAGCTGGTAGGTGGATTCCACATATGCTGCAACGGGTGCTACCGCAGGGCTATGAACCTTTGGTAGTCGGTTTTTCTTCTCAGATTCTCTTGGGGTTAGGAAGTTTGGGATGGACTAGCATATTGTGGAGATTGGGTTGCCGTTTGAAAGTGACTCTTGGTGCTGATCTAAGAAAGTTTTGGTTCTGGGTGAAATTAGTTAGAAATTTGTAACCACTTTTAAGGATGGTGTTGATACATTGTAGACCAGGATGGTATTGAGCTGTGAGAGGGATGTCCTCAACTTTTTTTGGAGGGTCGTAGTCATCCCTGGAGAGTGCTCTGGAAATTTGGTTGTCGATCAAAGACTTGGGGTAACCTCTGTTTTGGAAATTTGTGGAGATAGTTGTTTACAATATTCAGTTAAATCATCGGGTTCTGAACATATCCGTTTGAGTTTGACTCGTGTGGCAAGGCTGAATTGTAGAGACCTTTTTGTGTATGAAGGATGGCTGCTATGATAGTGGAGGTATTGTTGGTGATTGGTGGGTTTTATATGTACAGTAGATGCGAATTTGGTTGTTTTCAAGGAACAGTTTCACATCAAGGAAGGTAAGACTATGCTATGATTTGTTGTTGAAAAATTTAAAAAGTAATTTACCCCTACGTAAACAGCCTAAATGATTAAATAATTGATTTGGATAAGGATTCATATCATGATACGGATATAATCACTTTTTGTTCAGTTCGCATCCGTGTTTTAGTTGACTAATTTCAACAAAAAACATTTATTGTAACATAACTATAATAATTACATATATTGTCTCAAAGACTTTTTTGTTCACATTAGTGAGAACGTTCAATATGTACAGTATTTTTTTTATGTAATACCAATAGTTTTTGCAGCGCATGCGGAGAAAACATATTTTTAGGCAATTTTTTATACCGTGTGTAAAACTATTGACATTTTTATGAGGAATAAATTAAATTTTCAAAATAAAATATAGCCTATCTTACTCGCTGATAATGTAGCTTTATATTGGTGAAAGAATTTTTAAAATCGGTCCAGTAGTTTTTGAGTTTATCCATTACAAACAAAAAAACAAATCTTTCCTCTTTATAATATTAGTGTAGATAATATTGAGTGTAAATGATTTACAGTAGTGGTGTGCAAAACTTCGACAATTCAACAGTAAAATATTCAAATTAACTATGTTCGTCCCCCTTTTATATGTTTCTATCCACCTTTCCTATACCTTCTTCCAAATATAATTCAAATTAACTATTGTCGTTTTGAACTGTTATTTACATTACTAATTGATATTCATATGGAAAACTCTGAAGTAATTGAATTGTGAGTTGTACTAATAACTGGATTCATCAAAATACTACAAATATTAGTGTAATAAAACATTTTCCAAGATATTTTAGTGCATAAAATTATATACACACACCTATATAATCTTTTTTCAGCATAAAAAACTAACAAAATAACTTTGATTCAGCTTTTAGAATATTTCATATATTCGATTCAAGTTTGCATCGATTTGAAAAAGTGGACTTTGCACACACCTAATATTTAATATTATAATTATTGAAATAATTTGTAATCAACAAAATGATAAATCTAGTAGGAAAATACTAACACATATTTACACACACTTCAATATTTTGATGCTATTATGCTATTTCCTGAGGAATATACTATAATGGTATCAAGATATTGAAGTGTGTGTAAATATATGTTAGTGTTTTTACTTTTGCTCTACTATTTTCCTACTATTCTATCATTTTAGTTATTAATTATTATTTTTATTCATTGCTCTTTATTTCATACAAATTATTGAAATAGGAGATTTTAAAACCAAAGTGACTAAAGACTAGTCAATTTTGGCATTAGATGTTTTATTACATGGGAATAAGTGTGACATTACTGACGGAATCCAACAATGGCTTAAAACAAGTATAGTTTTGGAGTTGTCTGCTACACTCTCTTTACCCTGCACGGTAGCAGTCTTACCTTGAATGATTGTACTATTGCTACCTTAAAGGATAATCCATTCTAATTCTCCAAATGAATACAGCTCTTATATTTTGTTTTTGTAAATAGGTGGTGTTATTGTTGCTGACAGTGTTGCACAACATGAAAGAATATTCAGAATGTATTCAACTACCCGAGTTAATAGTTTCACAACAGTATCAACTATATAAGGTATGTGCATAAAGCATTGTTAGTAATAAACTGGGTTTAATTTCAAATATTTGATTAAAATTAATCTAAACTATTTGTGGCTTTTATATATATATATATCTCCATTCTAAACTCATTGAGGAAAATAACAAATTAATTATACAACATGTATCTTACTCGCTGCAATGGTCAAATGATCTAAGGTGTCACTCATGCTAAACTGGCCCGCTGATGACGCAGGAATTGGGGTTCAAACCCAGTTTGGGTCTACTGAAGATAGTTTTTCCTCAATGGTTTTCCACGCTCCTTCCACACAAATGTGGGTAGATTACCTCCAAAATGCTTCATCATGCCTACACCATTATTATAATTATCTTATACGACTATAACCAGAACAGGTGCTGCAGTGATAGTAATAAAAATTGATTTTGAAAACTATAATGTAGGGATTTCATACAAAAGTCACTTAAATATTTTTTGCAATATAATTAACAAAAAACGAAATAATTAGTGGGTAAAAACCAGCCAATCCTGGCATTAAGTTCCGCCTATCATAATAAATTTTATGCCTCAAAGGGAAATTGCTATAGAATATGTTTCTATTCTTATGCTGTAGTGTTTTAATTTGCAAACAATTCTTAATGTCTGTGTCTCTAGGTGTACACAAAACAGCAACTGCAGGAACTTCTTGTCAAGATGTCGGAGTCTGTAGTAGAAGTAATGCAACAAAAGAAAGATGCCTGGGGCTACCCAGTTACATCATAGTAAAAATACTACTAGAGGAACTTGTGCACAAAGTGTTGCTATATGATTTTCTTAATATTTTTCATAAAAAAAATTTTTTGTACAGACCCTTTAGAGTAAATTTTTAAACTGTTTAAATAAAAGATTGTTTATAACTTCCCTTTCAACATAGTGTTTCATTTGTAATGGCTGTGCGAAAATCAAATTTTGAATTATTATTTTAATCATAGTGTCTTACTGCCATTTCAGGTTATGTGCATATTAATGTCAATTACTGTAATGTTTATTATAATTGATAAAACTATGGAAAATGAAAAAATAAACTAAGAATAAATTTGACGAAAAAAGCCTACCCAGGGAAAAAGAGGAAAAATGTGGGAAGAATCTAATGCACAAAGGTGGCATCTTCTTCCTGTCTTCTATAGTAGAAATCGTCGAACACATTTTAACACAGAATAATATTTCAGTATTGTTGCCTTTATCAAACACAAAGAAGATAAGTACAAATAACACTGTATTACTATATTTCGAATTCAAAGAATTCCTCTTTAAGTTCAAAATTGATTAGGTCAGTGATATATGCACTCCCCTCCTTCCTTGTTCTTGACAAAGGCAACTATACGGAAACATACCATCTGTGACAAAATGTGTGTGTGACTATTTGTACAATAGAAGATGGAAGATGTTACTCCTGTGTATTGGATTCTTACCACATTTTTCCTCTTTCCCTTAGGTGGGCTTTCTTCATAAAATTTATTCTTAGTAGTTCATTATTCCCTTTTCCCTAGTTTTAACAATTTATTTTGATATATAGTTATTTAGCCATTGGGCAGCTAATTTTTAATAAAATTCAAGAATATGATACTTGAGTATTTTATTACTGTTACACATTGTAGCTAAAATATGTTATTTTTTTTTACCTAAAACAGCTTGGGGAAAGATGGAAATAAATATGTGGCACTTTCAGTAAGGAGGAGGGAGGTGAAACATTCACAAAGGTGTTGTTTGTAATTGTCACTTTTTAATTCTGTTAGTGCAGTATTTAAAGTTAAAGATGTTTTTTTGCAGGTACTGGACTTCAACATGGACCTACGCACATTGAGGTATTTCATCTGGAAATCAACAGCGGACCTGACGGGGTACTACCGGCCTCTGAAATAGGGTTGGAGTTGCCTGGGAGTGTCCTGGCCGATGACCCACAGGAGAAGTAATTGAGAAAGAAACTCGTTCCAAGAACCGGTTGAAACACACGACTTATTTCTGGTGACATGGCGCTGAAAGTATTAGAACTTCAGAAGTCTCTTATCCATCATGTAAAATATTTATGTTTGTATCCTTTATTAATTTTATAAAAAATTAAACAATACAATCAACAATTGCCACATTATTTAGTGGTAGCAAACCTTAAATCATACTCGGCTTAGTTTCAGTTATTTAATGTAATTGATATGTATATTGTCATGTACCTAGACTCCAATAAAATGTAATGTTATTACTTCTATTATAAGTCATATTAGAAAGAGTATACTAATTCTTGCGAATAACATGTTTTTTGCTTTGCTCTGGAAATATTAAACTCTTTTTACATAAATATTTGCTCAATAAGGGGCTACTCTTTATTTATCTTTTATGATTTTGTATATTTATGAATATGATGGACACTTCTGAAGTTCTAATACTTTCAGCGCCATGTCACCAGAAATAAGTCAACTGTGTTTCAACGAGTTTCTTTCTCAATTACTGCACCTGCGGGTCATAAGCCAGGACACTGCCGGGCAACTCCAACCCTATTTCAGAGGCCAGTAGTACCGGGTCGGGTCCGCTATTGAGTTCCAGATTAAATACCTCATTGTGCGTAGGTCCATGTTGGAGTACAGTATCAGCAAAAACCTCCACTAACAGAATTAAAAAAACACCTTTGTGAATGTTCAACTGCCTCCTCCTTTCTGACAAAGTGCCACATATTTATTTCCTGCAACTGTTTTAAGTAAAAAACATTAAAGTATCTGTTCATAAATTTGATTAAAAATTGGGCGGCTTAATGGCTAATTCATTTTATAAGCAAGGACATTGATAACAATATGGAAAAGGGAATAATGAACTACTAAGAGTGGATTTGATGAAGAAAGCTCACCTAGGGGAAAATACACAGGGGTGACATCTTCTATAAAAGAAATAATATTTCTGCCTTTGTCAAGAACAAGGAAGGAGGGGAGTGCATATATCACTGGATTACTTCATTTTGAATTTAAAGAGGAATTCTTTAAATTCAAAATGGAGTGATCCAGTGTTGTTTGTACTTATCTTTCTTCTCTTTGTTTGATAAAAGCAACAATGTAAAATATTCTATTTGTGTTAAACTGTGTGCGACTACTTTTACTATAGAAAGCCGAAGATGTCATCTTTGTGCATTGGATTCTTCCCACAGTGGCTTTCTTCATCAAATTTTGTTTTAACATAAAATTATTTAGCCACTAGGCCATCTCATTTTTAAACAATTACATTTAAACACTTAGGTAAAGAGGAAAAATGTGGGAGGAATCTAATGCACAAAGATGACGGCTGTCTTTCACACACAAATAGAATAATATTTCAGCATTGTTACCTTTATCAAACACACATAAAGAAAGAGTGCACTCTACACAAAGACCAAAACTCTCTTCTCTTTGATCTGTGATAATTGGCCTAAGCCTTTTAGATAAGAATAAAAAATGTGCCACTGTAAAAAAGGTTAAATACTTTAGTCGAAATAGAAATTGAGTTTCTTTTTGTGAATTTTAATTCAAGCTTAAGTAAGGATGATGTTACAGAATTCCTTTACTATGTGTGGCAATGATTTCATTTTTCATTAAATTTGTCAAGTAGACTTTATTACATTTTTGATTGTTCAAATCAATACAAAATATCTGAATTACATGAAATGGTAAACCCTATTGCTTTTGTACACAAGATTTTCCCTTGTAGTGTAACAAAAGAGCATAGGTGAGACAAAACTAGGCTGCTACCCAGCAGTGTAAATTAAGTGAACACTAATTTCATTATTTATTAGCTCTGTATGGATACAGCAACAAAGGCTCTTGCACTCATCCCAAAATAACAAATGTTATTTATTTCCCTACTCATCGATAAAATAACCAGAACTAGACAAGAGTCAGTCAACATAAACCTGATTGTATTGTCAAAGGGCCAGTTTCATAGTCAAATTTAGTACGCCTCAAGTGCTGCGCTACACTAAATACAAGACGACACCTACCTAAACCAGAATGGAATGGACCAATTTCCTATGCGAGAACGGCCCATTCCATTCGAGTTTAGGTAGGTGTCGTCATGTACTTAGTGTAGCGCCGCACTTGAGGCGTACTAAATTTGACTATGAAACTGGCCCTTAGTATATTTTTTAGAACTCTCAACGATAAAAACAAAATGAAAGAAATGTTCCTGGTAAGCAGCATCAATGCATTTTTACTCGTCTTTTTCTTTTTTGTTCTTTTTCTTTTTCTTCTTTGGAGGTGGAATGATCTCTTTCTCTTCACCATTCACATCTCCTAAGGGTGATAAGATACAATTTGAAGATTGAATCAATTTAGCATTAAGTCAAGAACACCCATGAATTTTTATTAATAGTGACCCTTTTGACCACAAAATTTCTTCCCTAACATCAAACATTAGAGTGCATAATGCACTCACACACAACTTTAATTAGATGGGGAACATTAACTTTATCCTTGGTATAACGGTAAAAACAATCAGGCAACTTGTGCTAGCGCATGGCAACATGAGTAGTGGGTGGCACAACTTTCGAGGATTTTTCTTTGCTACAATGCACTGGAAATTCAAACAAAAATATTTTTGTGACTTTCGTGACCAAGTAGACAATAATTCTAATATAAAAGGGTAATAATTTGTGGAAAATTCAGCTTTTAGAATAAGATGCATCTTTGTCAACTATAGATTTAAGCATTAAATTCAAATTTTATGATCCCCTCATCCCCTTCAATTCCGATTTTGTTTACATTAACTATCCAGATCAAGGATCCCCAAGCTATGGCCTACGGGCCAGATCTGTAAGAATTAGCAACAATGAAAAGTTTGAAAGGTAGTACCAAAAGTTAGAATATATTTTTTTTAGATCAGAAACAATAGATATTCTTTATATTTAAAAATGACTCCTGGGCACAAGAATCAAACACAGAATTTGTGACATTTTAGAAAAAATTCTAAAGTAGTTTAAAGTAAGGAGTGGTAATGATTTAAGTTAAGACTTAGATTGAAAACTCAGGAATAGCTATAACAAAATATATAGATTTTCAATTTAATTAATTGGATAGTTTTAAAATTGGTAGATGAATTATGTGAATTTAATATTCAAAATATTGATTATATTTTCCTTTTAATGAGCAACAAAATGTCATATATAGAAATTTTCAATAAATTGATATAACATCAACTGGATTAAAACAAGGGTTGTTGACAAAACTTGGATACAACAAATTAAGGACAAAAACAAAGTTTAAAGATCAACAGTGTTGTAAATTAGGTTATAAAATTGAATTTGTGAGTTAGCATATCCCAATGAAGTTTAATAAAATAATGAAAATGTTCTTGTTACAATGTTTTTGAGGAATATAATAATTTAATTTTAAGGTTATGTATAAAATCTAAGCCTTATCTTGGTTCAGTCCCATATATTCTTCCGGCATGTTTCGGTATAAAAATACAATAATCATGGACACAAAGTGTCGTAACAACACTTTGTGTGTATTTTTATAGCTTAACATGCATTCAATTAGCTTCAATTAAAAACTTCTACAAAACACTTAGAGGAACTTACCATTTGCTATACTCAAATCACTTTCCTCCTCATGCTTTCTTTTCTTATTTTTTTTCTTTTTCTTAGGAGACGTCAATGCAATCTGAAAGAAATAGTATTCAAGTAAACTTTTGCTCTATTTGTATTAGAAATGTACTGATTGAGTAAAACTGATTAAAAATATTGATTATGAAAAATAATTGCACATACTTCAATTATTGCACCAAATAATCACCATTTTCCACTAGTCAATATTGTAACTTTATGTTTAAGGTTATAATAGCTATGTAGTTTGTTTATAAATCAAATTAACACTGCAGTGCTCTCTATATCTTCCTATCTTTAAGGGATAACAGAAACTTTTCTTTAGAAATTTGACATAGATCTTATTTTTTTTGTTTTAAAAAGATAATTAGCTATAGAGATAAAATGAAACACAAATCGGCACTAACCGCCTGATTACAATTCATTGTTATACCTTTACTTTATATATCAAGGGAGTAGTCAAAACTTAACTACCTTCTAAGTGTGCAGTTATAAGAAAACAAGATTGTGATGAAGCTACTTGATGTAATTGGAATCTATTACTTATTCAAAGTAATGTATATATCGTATTGGCCCACAAATAAGCCGCGGTTTTTTCCGAGAAGCAGCTCTTATAAAACTCTAAAGCGGCCTATAATCACACTCTTAGATAATACACATTCTATTTTGTACCTATAGGATATGCATGTTGTTAAATCGATATATATCGTCACCGTTATTTAAAAATAGATGAACCGTGACAGTTGGCAAAGTTATTTAAAAATAGATAAAGAATTTCTATCTTATTTGTGTGTACAATATTTGAGCCATAATGGCTGCCAAAGTAAAATTAGTTTCTTCAGCGCATTCTATCGGCAATATATCTTTTTGGTAAAGTGAGCATAAATATTTTTAGTGAGATTTTGTTTCAGTATATTGGTCAACATTTATTCTAATGTGAGAACAATAGTTTAGTGTGTGTATTAAATGGTCAACATTTATTCTATTGTGAGAACAATAATTTAGTGCGTGTATTAAATTTGGAAGTGCAACATGGCAGATCATGTCGAGAAAAAAGCGTGTTTTAGCCAGGACTTATACGAAGCTATGATGCCAATTTTAACTTAGCATTGATAAACTACATAGAAACTAAGAGTAATAGGGAAGCGGTAAGAAAATACGTAGCTGGATTTTAGAAAGGGGAAAAAAACAACAACAAAAACCCTTAAGAACGCCATCTCAACGCGAAAAGCCTTTTGAGGACCCAAGTATGGCCGTAATCCCGAAATTGATGTGCGTGTTCTTTCTTTTGTAAAGGAAAAGAGACATGATGGATATTCAATAAGACGTAATGTAATCAGATTGGAGGCACAAGAAATTGCAAGAAAGATACAAGTGCCACATAGGGAATTCAAGGCAAGCCTTGGGGGGTGCCGTAGATCCATGCGCAGAAGTGATCTGTCACTAAGATGAAGAACTTCTCTAGTACAAAAGTTGCCCACTGACTATGCAGAGAAGTTGGTGAAATATCAATGGTATATAATTGGTCTCCGTGGACAGAATGACTATCTTCTTAGTCAAATTGGAAACGCCGATGAAACACCCTTGTATTTCGGCATGCCAAGTAATACTTACGTGGATGAAAAGGGATCCAAATCCATTGTTGTAAAGACCACTGACAATGAAAAATTGTGCATTACAGCTATGTTAGCTGTAACTGCTGATGGTGGGAAGCTACCCCCATATGTAATTTTAAGAAGAAAAACCCTTCCGAAAGAAACCCTGCCCAGTATAATCATTGTCAGGTGTCAAGAGAAGGGGTGGATGATAGCAGAATTAATGTGCGATTGGCTAGCAGTCATGTGGAATAGAAGGCCTGGAGCTCTTCTAAAAAAAACAGGCAATGCTAGTGATTGATGCATTCAAAGCCCATCTGTATCTTTATTATTATGTTTTATGATATAAATTATATTTAATTATGTCAAGGCTTTTACAAGTATTACCATATTAGTATAAAAACAACATATATTTTTAATCTAAAAGATCGTTTTTATAATTTCCTGTCCCCAATCTTTTGACTCATTTCTCGTACCATCCCGATATAAAAATGTAATTACGTCTATCCCTAGTATATTATATACTTTTCATGGACAGTAAATATGTTTATTCGATTTGGATTTGAAAAAGAGCAGAATTTGAGTCACCTCATGTAATCATCTAAACTTAACCTACCTCCTCCAAGGCTTCTTTCATGACATCAATGTTCTTGGCTGGGATGTCTCCAGTTTCATAAAACTTGAGCCTGTCTTCTACTTGCTGACGTAATTTTTGACCAAACACTTTAGTTGGCTCATCTGAAATAATCCAACATGATTTTAGAGTGACTTGGAGTGAAAGAATGAAATATATGATGTTAGCTGATGACTTTATGGTATAGGGGGTTGGGAGTTGGCTCCTCTGAAATCATCCAATATGATTTTAGAGTGACTTGGGGTGGGGGTGGGGATGAAGAGGATGTACAGGAAGTGAAAGCGTGGAGTGAAATTTAGCATGGCAAAGTGAGTGATGGTAATGACAAGGAAGAAGATACAGACTTAATCAAACTATAAATATGGATAAAGTAGAGTTGAGAAAGTTAAAGTGTAAATAGAAGTGTGATGGAAGCAAAGGGCGGGAGTAAGATATAATAAGAAAAGGGCAGCAGGGAGTTGTTCTATGGCCGTGTAAAAGACCCGTTACGGAGACGAGAAGTGTCCTTTAAGTGTAAGAAAGTGTTGTATGGGGTGTACTTTGTACTACTGGTCACATATGCAGCAGAAACACAGACAATGAATGTAATATAAATAAGATTACATGAAATAGTATAGGAAGAAGAGCTAAGATGGTATGGTCAAGTAATGAGGATGAAAAAGGAGATAATACCAAAAATAATTATGGAAGTGATGTATGTAGAAAAAATACCACAAGGGAGGTCAAAAAAAGAGATGGGAGGAGTAGATAAAAGAACATGTGCAAATAAGATGAGAATGAAAGGCAAGGAGGAAGAATGGTAGAGGGAAAGAGGAAAGTGGAGGCATTTTACTAAACCGACCCAGCCACAGGATGAAAACTGGTGATTATTATGTCTACTTTTGCATTAACATTGTTTTGATACTTTATATCCTTTCCCGTTTCCAACCTGTGGCCTGGGTCAGTTTTTTTTATCCAAGTCATAAATTTTCCCCTACCGGCTTACTACTATTCATATTTTCATCTGTTATAAATTTTCAACCATGCTGAGAATTGAGCCTGAGCTAAGGTGTCGAGTTATTTTAATACTGATGCCTGTAAAACATTATTTTCCAAACTGTGGTATGCATTTCTTCAGGGTTACACTAAGTATTTACTTAACAAAATAACACACAAACACACACACATATATATATATGAAGTATTGAAATGACCATATTGGTTAGGCCAAGGCCCTGAAGGAGATTCAAATTACAAATATTGGGAAACGCTGCTGTTGAAGATAACGGAGGACTTTCACACACAATCTAGAGAGTTGAACAAGAGGTTTACAACAAACTATCAATGGATATATTTGCAAAAGTGGAAGGTTGACCAACTTCTAGATAATTTTTTTCAGGATTATGCGAAGTTTCTCTTTTCCATTTAAAGCAAAGTCTAATGGAATAATATAAAAAATTCAAATTGGCTTAGAAGAAACAAATATCGGCTACGACTTCGATTAGGAAAAAAAAAAATCATCTTTGACAATTAAAAAGCTTCTACAATAAAACTATTGACATTCCTAGCTACTATAAACATTACAAATCAATTTTCTATATGGAAAGTTTTTAAGTAAATGTAAATTGTAAAAATAGCTTGATTTATTAAAATAAAATTAAATATTACAAATAATCATACAATGAAACCTTTTATAAGTAATTTTAGTAACAATCTTATATTTTTTGAATAATAAAATAGTTAGAAATTCTCAAAATTTTAAGAATATTACATATAGGTATTTTAGTTTGCGTCTTTTTTAAAAAGTGGACTTCATACACACCCACATAACCATAAAACGATGAACACAGGAATCAAACCCAGGATCTTTGGCTTAGAACTTAGCAAATGATAATTATTGAGAATTTACTCTCTATTTAACTAATAAAAATTCATATGCACATTCAATGTGATTATAAGATTAAAAAATACAGCCTGCGCTTAAATTTGTGCCATAATAAATATTTCCTTTGGTTTAAGATAAACTAAAATATTTAAAAAATTTATAAGTAAATATAGAAAAATAATATGTTTAAAACTAACACCATTATGTATTTCTATAACATAGCATACCACAGTTATTAGAAAGAAGATTAGTCTTTTTTCACTCCATGAAAATGTCAAGGTGTTTCAAAATATTATATTTTTATAAATTAAAAAAAGAAATAAAAATCTCATTTTTGAGTAGAATTATATTATCTGCCCATAAATTTGCCAGGGTCAAAATGTTACTCTCACCCAAGCTTATAATCTAGTGATAGAGACATCTGAAAGTGATGTTATTATTGATGTAAATACCAATTGAACAAGTATTTGTTAAAAAAATCTAGTGTAAAACTGTCTAAATTTGTTGTTCATATTGTGTTAACAACATATTCGGAGACAAATCGAATATAAATACGAACAAAACCTTTCATGCTTAGTAACATCAAACTCTATTTATCTTACGAATATCAATATCAAAGTAATCGATGATAAACGTAGGCTTAGACTAAATAATAACACCAAAACATGTCGTCATAGAAGACTAAACTACTAACAAAAATGGAGAAGGGAATAAAAATTATGACAATATAATTTTGTCAAACATGACCACCTGTAGCAAGGTTCATATATATTAATGCCCTTGCTTGGAACTAGCATGAAATCTTTTAAAGGCTGTAAATAAAAAAGTTTAGATATCCTGAAAACACTCATTTTTCCTGTGATCTATTTTACACTTATAAAATAAGTAAAAACTGATACTATTTGTATAAACGGCCGCTCTGGTACAGTGTTATTACCAGTGTTACTGTGCTGAAAATTATATTTCATGATGTGGTATTTGCCAAATTACAAAGAAATTGTGTTTATTTAGAAAAAAAAGTTTAGAGTTGTGTGTAAACTTTAGAATTTATGTGAAAATTTGTTTTATCGCAAATGTGAATTTTGCACGTCACTATCTATTGATTATTATTACTAAACCCACACAAAAACAAAGCTTACCTATGAAACAATCAATCCTAGAAGCTATGGAACATTTGTTAGCCAAGTAGCGTGAGATGCGACCTTTGTTCTTTGCTCCAGCTCTTCCGATGAAGGTAGAATGATACAACAAGCCATACTTGGGAGTGTTCCCCCTAGTCTTCAAAGCTCTAAAAACAACATAAACATCTAATTAATATAAAATTATAGATTATGATTTTAAAAAAACACTTAATTGTTACAAGAAAGATTATATAAGATTATCCTAAGCTGAGACCTGATGTAAACAAAGCCACATGGAAGTCAATGAATGCTCTGATTTGCTACTGAACGGACTTTAAATGGTATCCTTTCACTAAATAGTCCATTCTAAGTTTTGTATTAAACTTGTTCTAAAATAACATTAGAAAATTATTATAACTAAAATCATCCCTTAATTTGATTTAGAAATTATACTTTTAAGCTTTGCAAGCCCTATTTGAATACCAACAAACTCCTGACTCAGTGTTGAGGGACCCTATGGTACAGTCCTTATCACATGTTAATGTCAAGTCAGCAAGGGTCAGTCGGCAGTTCATCTTGGCAGTAGTAAGTGACTGTAGTGAGTGTTGAGTGCTTCTCGTATATTTATGGTGTTTGCTGAGTGTGCCCTGAGTTTTGTTAGACATAAGACAAGAAATTTAAAAGCATTAAAAATACTAATATTCGTAATGACTTACTTTGCAATGGTACTGACTATACACAGTCATGTCTATTTAAAATATTGCACTGGTGTTCCACCAATCAGGTAGGTCTTTCGAACAGTGATAAGGAAATTTTTATTTACTCCAAGTCTCAAGTTAAGATGAATCAATAATAGTACTTACCAGAAAACTTCAGGTCCAGGAAATAGCAACTAGACAAAGAAAACAAAGACCTCTTCGAAGAGTATCAGACTTATTTACTAGAAAATAAATGCACACCTGATTAACTATGGTGTGGATCCCCCCCCCCCCCCCCACATTTACAGTTGTCTTTTT
>CABFOV010000295.1:141798-184744 GCA_902141375.1 Timema poppense
ACACACACACACACACACACACACAAAACCAAGCAAATTGCAAGGTAAAAAAATTAATTCATACCTAAAGAGTGCCTTCTCAGCTCCAAGAATCTGCACAGTCGAAGCAGGGTATTTGGCCAAGTTTGTGAGCGAGCCAGCGTGGGCTATGAGCCTGGCACCCACTTGATCACCAATTAAGGTTGCTAAGTTTGGTGCCACGTCTTGCATCTTGGTGGCCAAGTAGCCTGACAATTCCTTCCTGTAGTCCGCTAGTGACACAACTCGAGACGCAAACATTTCAATGTTTAGGAGGTCCACGGGGGAAATATCCATACCTGAAATAAAAAAAAATAATGATATAGTCCCTTATTGGTCCAACTAAGCTCAGTCGGTAAAGTGTCTACCTACTGAGCTAAGGGTCCCAAGATCAATTTCCGGTATGGCCAAAAATTTATCATTGATGACAATATGGGCTCAATCTTTCACATTGATAAATTAACCACCGATGACTGGATGTTGTGCCTATCCTAATCTTAAATAAAATGTATATGAAGCAATCCTACATATTGTCAAAAATCATGTTAGTGTCAAACTAATTCATACAGGTAAACTAGATTTGTGTGTGAAACTAAGCACAACCATGGCCTATGACATTTACTAATTTTGTTTATTAAATTTGGGGGGAAATAATGTGTCCAAGATTTAATGTGCCTTAGTGCTTGGTGACGTTTCCTTAACTACTTAGTTGTCAAAATGTGAATTGGAAATTATTCAATGTGGTCCAACCCATGACCTGTATACTTATGGCCCACCAATCATAGAGGGTTTTAAAATAATTAATAGCAAAAAGCATCGTCCCTATCTGCATTGTCGAAAAGCCACAAAAACAAGCTTCGCAAACTCACTCAATGTAATGAGATAATCATAATACTACTATATTATACTTGTATAAATTAAAAAACCATTTACTTGATTATTACTAATATCATTTGGTACTCATATATTTTACTTGTTTTCAACATTGCAGAGTGGCCTACGAGTAATGAAAAGTTGAACCATCTTACCTTCAAAATTTTACTTTACCTTGGTATGAATAGTGATGGCTCTGTTCTAAATTCAAACCACATAAGACAAACTAATCATAAAGCACTTTGTTTCCACATAAACATGTAGGATAAAGTGTCATTACTCACTGCTAACTAGATAAATATTTTTGAAAAAACATTATTTAAAACTAAATAAAATCTGTATTAAATTTGTTCATGGAGATTTGAAAGCAAAGACGCAAAGAGTGTAAAGTATCTTGGTAGTGTGTTTGAGGCAAAAGGGGGCACTAGAGAAGATATAGTAAGACAAGGGCAGCCGGGAGAGGTTTTCTACAGGTGTGTTAGAGACCTACTATGGAAAAGAGAGGCGCCCCTAAAGTGTTGTATAGAGCATACTTCATACCCATAGTTACATATGCAGCGGAAACTTGGGACTTTGGATAAACGAGAAACAAGAAAAGTGGAGGAAGTGGAAATGAAGTTTTTGAGTAGCATGCTAGCTGTCACCAGAAGAGATATGATTAGGAATGAAGATGTGAGGTCAAGAGGTGGGGTAGATGAGATAGTTGAGGAAGCAAGGATGAGATGGTATGGACACGCAATGAGGATGGAAGGGGAGAGAGTTCCAAGAAGATTAATGGATATGAAATATGTAAGTAAGAGACTGCAAGGGAGGAACAGATAGCAGCAAGTGTGCAAGTGAAAGGAGTAGAGTGGAAAAGAGAGGAGGAAGAATGGCGGAAGGACAGAGGGAGATGGAGGCATTTTACTAGACCGACCCAGCCACCGGGATAAAAAACTGTTCATGATGATGATGGGGATTTTAAAGTATTTTTATGTCAACTATTTGAATTTCTTTATTTGAAAGGATTGATTAGATTTTTCAAAAAACTATCAAGACAAAGAATACAAAAATGCCTTAGATACAAGAGCGAGCAAGAGCTAGAGGAACATTCTGGATGTTCTAATATACATTAATTTTAAGTCTTGCTCACAATTTGAAGAAGATTAAACCCATCTCAAGCAAGGTGAGAAGGGAAATATGCTACAAACCAGGTTGTAATTTTATTGGTAATCAGATTAATCACAAAATTTCTTAATACAATAAAGTCCTATCTACAAACTACTAATCTGTAAGACGAGTAGTGGTACATAAGAGATTGACTCCACATTAACAGAATGCATTGTCTACAGAATCCTGATCCTTTAAGTCATTAGTCCTTACCCTTGTATAGAAGTTGACTCAAATTTAAATTTATAAGGATGGTTGATATGGACTGTTAAGGACTACCAATTCCAATAAAGTAAATTTGTGCGCACACATCAAAACAATGGCACAAATGGTCTTTAACTTTACTACGCACCACATTGCAGGGAAACTGAATGTTGTAGCTGATGTTGTCCCAGGATAAGTACCCCGTTGGTGACACTAAGGAGGGGAACTCACTATGTGTCATACACCCCATCCTGTAACCGTTCATCTCGATCAGGGATCATCAGTTAGAGGACCAATTTTGCATGCAGATTGTCGATATGATTAATAATGGGGGAAAAGTGGGTAGTTATGGCATCCATAAAGACGTCCTTGTCATTAAAATCAAGGGTAGACTTAGATATTTTTTCCCCCAAGAAACTTAGGCCGATGTTGCTTAAATACTTTCATGGCTTCCTTCTTGGCAGCCATTGCGGTGTTCTTAAAACTGAGCGAAAAATTTCAACAAAAGAGTGTTTCTGGCCTCACTTGCGCAAGTGTGATTCTTGCCAGTTAGCTAAACCAGCTCGCAACTCTAAAATAGGATTTCACTCTGTAGATATAGCTAGGCAGCCGTGGGAAAGGGCCTTTGTATACTTATTGCTATGGACGTTTTTTCTAAATTTGTTATTCTCATCCCGCTTAGGAATATGAAGTTGATAACTACTGTAAATGCCCTGTTTAGGCGTGTGTGGGTGATTCTAAGGACCCCTAGGGCCGTAGTTAGTGACAATGAGCCGTGTTTCAGGTCTAAGGCCTTTGGGGATGTGTTTTTCTTAGGGAATCAGGCTCGTGACTACCAGCCCCTATAACCCGTTGCCAAACCATGTAGAACAGTTAAACCGTAACTTGAATATCTCCCGCACTATCTTCCACCACCAAGATCACTCCCGCTGGGATCAGCACATTGACCTTTTAAACATTGCATTTAATGCATTGTTTCACGAGTCAGCTGAGGCCACCCCTTCCTCGATCTTCTTCAACAGGGATTTGAATCATGTTGGCCAAATGGGACGTTGACCACCTCTTGAATGATGTGGGCGATCGTCTATATAAGGAAAAATGTGAGCTGGCCTTTGAGACCCTCCAAAGGTCACAGAAGAAGGTAGCATCCATTTACAACCGGGTACGTGTCCCTTGGAGGCAAGGTTGGGTGTAAGAGTTTTCCCCTTAGCTCAGCTGCCGACAGGTCTTTGGCAAAACTGGCTTACAAGTGGAGTGGCCCGTGGTCAAGAGACAGGTTAAAAGAAGTAGCTGACCCCTCTTTGGTCCGTAGAGTGCACGTGAGCCACTTGAAGGCAGTAATGTAATATGTCATTGACCTCCTACACGTAGGTGATGTCCCTTTTGTATAAATATTTTTAATATTCTTATAGTTTACTAGAGTCATTTGGTCTTGAAAATATTATTGTGAATGGTGAATATCATACACACATATATATGTATATATTTAATGGGGGCGGGGGGTCCACTTCTTTTATAATATAGTATGCTAAGAAAGAGACTTACTCCCAACCATAAGCTTGCATTTAAATGCCTTAAATGTGGAATGAGCTTGTGCGTCGCTTCAAACAAGAAATACCATGAAGAGCACTCACTCCTTGGAAGGACTCCCACTTAGTACAGAAATGTGGGTACTTCTGTGGTTCCTGCCAGAACATTTGGTTGGACTTGATAGTGGGCAGTGGCAAACTAGGCTGATGCAATGGACTGATGGACTTGATAAAGGATATGGTAAATGTGGGTTTGTTATGTGTTCTCAGAGACGCCTCCTGTTTCCTTCTGATTCCTCCCAATCTTCCCCTTTCTCACTGCAACCAGAAGCTGAACTAAAGCGGAAGATCCCCAAGCTGGCCATCACATGGGCCACCCCAACAAATGCGGTAGTCCGAGCTGTGTGCTAAGGCCTGAGAGGAGGATAGAGCTGTTACCACCTTCGAAGCCAGCTATGAATGTAGGAGGATGGTGCCCCTCTATTCATTCACCCAGAGCTAAGGATGGCTTCGTCTTCCCCCCAAGGGGAGACATTGTAACCTTGTTACAACTGTAGCGTGTCAATCAGATTGATTGAACACCTACAAGGAAAAAACTAACTATTTATCAATATTCGTGTAATTAAATGCCACGTTGGGGTTATATAGAGATATTGAAGCCAAACTACCTCAAAGTTATACTCTTTAACAAAAAAACTGCGTATTGGCCTACATTCAAAACACGTGGATCAGTCAAAAAATCAATTACGTTTTGATTATTGCGGTTCTAGATATCACAAAAGAAAGACTAATGTTATTAAAGTTATGAATAAGATTTGTGAATGTGTGCCCTAGTTATAAAAAGGGGGTCTGATACAAAACTTACAGCTGACCATGTGGCCGCTAATATAATTTAAAAAATATACATCTATATTATTTCTTTTCGTAAAACAAACAGTGAAAATCAAATAACTAAATTAATACTGATGCATTTTGATACAGGATATATGTGTATAAAACTCACCCAAGGGCAGATGCCTTCAGATATCGTTTACTCATTTCACAAAAAACAGAATTTTCTATAATGGCGTCTCTACATGGATCAACTCGGGCTCACGCAGTAGAGAAGAAAGGATCAAAGTGAGAGACGCACTGAGCCAAGGCGCAGCGCGACCATGCGCCTCTGGTGGTCGACAGAAGAAGCTCGTCAGTTTCTAAACTCTTCTCTCTTTCCCCTCTCATTCATTCTCCCTTATTCTACCTCTGCTTCGTAATTCATTCTCCGTTTCCATGTTCGTGTCTGATTGTCGCTATATAAGGGTAGCACCGTAAGCTCATTTATGCACAACGCCTTCTCTCAGCCTAGGTACTAGGACGAAGCTCTGCCGGTGAGAAAACTACCAAGAAGGATCATGGGGTTCGTGGCGTCGGAGTCGCCGCCATAGCATCGACGTTGCTGGATGAATCGTCGGAATCAACGAGCTGGATACCAGGACACCTCAACTAGGGTATTTGTATCCTGCCGGGGTCGTTTAGTCCGTAGCATGTAGTCAGAAGATACTTTATTTTTTATTTGATATGTTGTAAATAGTTATTCGGAAGTCCTTTAATTTAGCAAGAGAAATGTTTCATTTTATTTTGATTTGTATCATGTTCGGAACTAGCCAATTTCATTATGCTAAAAGTATCGTAGTAATATTTCACCTGTCTGTCTGATTGACAAGTCAGATGTTAATGACTCTTAAAGTCAATTGCTGAGAGTTTTTTGTTAGATCAAGTATCATATTCAGAACTAGCTAACTTCGTTATGCTAGAAGTACCTTGGCAATATTTCGCCTTTCTGTCTGATGGACATGTAAAATTTTAATGACTCATAAAGTCAAATGCTGAGTGCATTGTTGTATTTTTGGACACGGTCCTAACGTCTATGCCTCTCACTTGGAAAATGTGAATTTTAGTGTGGTAAATGTACACTAACTCACAAGTTCCTATAAATCTTGAATAGGTAAAATAGTTCATGACACCCTAAACGTCATGTGCATCAGTACTTTGTTATTGATGGTTATCGCCAGGAAGTCTGTTTCTTTCTTCTGCCTTACGCAGTGCAGTGGTAAATCGTAGAGGTTTGACTATGCAGTCAATGTTCATTAAATGTATTAGTTTGGGTGCGCAACCCGTGGAAACTGACCTTTTGTCATAGTGGGGTCCGCGCAAATAATATTTTGTTTTGCCCTGTAAATAGGTTCTTAAATTTTGTGGTTGTTCAAAATTAGGTTAATGTACTATTGAATGCATGGGTAGTACCGTAGTGGGAACAAGTCCTGCCATAGTACTTTAATGACTTCTGGCCCTTAGCCATCATCCAGCAGGATTTACCAGTCAACTATCCAACTATTTTAATAACACTCAACCTTGTCAAGTGAGACTGTGTAAATGTTATACTATAAATTTGTTCTATATTTTGCTTTAACTAATTCTCAAATTACTCTCCTTTTAGAAATTCTACTGCCTCTTGACTGGTCACTGTGTTGCCCAGGTCACTGCAAGTAATCAAGTAATCACTCAAGGATATTTGTCTTGAGAAGAGAATTAAAATGCTATCATGTTCTGCCTAATTGTAAAACTTGTAAACTGTAATACTTCTAATGTCTACTCAATAAAACTATTGTGAAATTGAAATGTTCAGTTTTCTAATTTACTTAGTTTAGCTGTATTGGGTGACAAAAGGTTGTTGCACAACATATAAACATTAAGAGGTTGTCTCACTCACCATCCTGGCCCCAGTTGACCCGACTCGGCAACAAACTATTACTCCACAACACATCACGGCACTGTCTAACATTGGACTGAAGCAGCCCGGGGTTCATTTCCCGATGCCAGAGCCGAAGCGCCCACAGAAAAAAAAAAGAAGTGATATGCACAAACTCACTGCGCTCTGTCAGCCGTGCTCGGCCAACTCGTAGAACTGTTCTTTTGTGCGCATCTGGAGATGTGGAGCATGTTACAGTATGTTCTTGAAGCATAACCGCGTTCACTTTTAATATGAGCGCTGTGGGGGACATTTGGATCCTGTGCCTTAGTTTGAAACTTTTATTATCCACTTAGCAGATGGGTCTTTTTCACCCTTTGGATACAACCATTTGAGACAAACTTTTAAAACTGATAACGTTGTTTGCCAGCTCTTTTTATTGTAATATTTTAGGTAATTATATTCATCTTGTTATTTATTTAGAGACTATTTATGAATTGTTAGTCAAAGAAGGGGCCGCGAGCCAGCGAGGATATACCGCAGTCTTAGCTTTATTTACTAATGTTATTTTTGCAGGGCATTAGACGGTGTAGTTTTCAATATATATGTCTAATATTCTATCGAGAGGAAATTTGTCATATGAGACTATACTGATATTGTTTAACCTATAGGAACTGTCAGGGTAACTTAACTCTTATGTGTATTTGCTGGATTGATTTCCTGATCGATCATTTTATCTGGAGTTCTATTTGATAATAAATTTGTTGCTATGGCAGGTCTATTTGAGATTAATTTGAAGGTAAATTTAGTATAGGTTGTTTTGTTTAATGTATTTTTGAGTTGTCATTTATGTGAGAGAATATTGTATTACGTCTGAAATTACCTTTCCCAACTTATCTCTCAGGATATGATGCCGTTTGGGCTCTGGCTTATTTCTAAGCCTCATCCATCCAATTTATGCCAGTTAAATGAATGTTTGCCTCTCTCTCTCATTGAGTTGTATGTAATTTGATGTCTGAATAAAATAACTCGTGTTTCCATCCCCGACTGTTATTTCTGAATGAAGATAAGGGGTGGGGGGGTTACAAAATGAAGAAATACTATTAACGTTAGAATTGATAAAAGATTACAAAAACTAAACAAATATGTAAAAATAAAACAAAAATCTTACCCATTGAAGATCTAGAAGCATCTAATATTGCCTTAGCTTTTCCACTGTCCATGACAATCTCTTCTAGTTCTTCCAGTTTTTCTTCATTTAACTCTTTTCTATTTTTCACAAACCTAGCAACTTTAGCAAAGAGGTAGTTCTCAGGCACTATCTTCACCAGCTCTGGGAAGTGATAAGAGTACCATTCTCTAACAAAAACACAAAATCAAATGTGCATGAGAAAACACATTTTTAGTGACGGTAAGTTTATGAAATAAAGATTGTGCTATATTTATGTGACACATATTGAAACATGTTGTTAAGCTACTCTGGAACAAAACTTTGTTGCAGAGCGAGATATTTTTATTTGAATAGATTTCACCGAGGTTTAACCTTATGCAACTGTCAATTTCATAAGTGAGAGTTCTCTATAAGGAAAACCTCTTTTCGCTTTATGAGGTAATTGTATTATATTTGGAAGAAGGTACTGGAAAGGTGGATAGCAACATATAAAAGGGGGACAAACACAATATGGCCTTTACAATGAAAAGAAGAACACAGTTCACACTTTACACTGCTGCCAATGGACGAAACCTAGGTCGGGGGATTGGGCGGTGACGATCAATTTTCTTTAAGAGACATCCATTACCTCTTTGTCCATTGGCAGCAGTGTAAAGTGTGAACTGTGTTCTTCTTTTCATTGTAAAGGCCATATTGTGTTTGCCCCCTTTTATATGTATCTATCCACCTTTCCTGTACCTTCTTCCAAATATAATATAAGTGAGAGTTCAAAATAATATATTTAAACTTACAAAACTGTTCAAATTGAATAAACAGGATCCTTTGAATTTGACTGAATGCCTTGAAAATTAATGAGATTAGGCATATTTAGTAGTCCAACACCTTAGCTCAGTCGGTAGCATGTTTGCCTATTGAGCTAAGGGTCCCAGGTTTGATTATTGGCGACATTTGGATTTACCCTTTCACCATGATAAATTAACAGCTGGTGACTAGATGTTGTGCCTATCCTAGTCATGAGTTAAATTATAAGGCATATGAAGTTACCACAGGTCTAGCAAGCCGGCAGTGAAAATCTATAGCTTGGAATAAAAAAATCCGACCCAAGACATTGGCTGTAAATAATGGATGTAAAATGTGAGTAGATTTAGTAGGGCAACGGAAAGTTATTTTCTTGTATCCATCTTAAAACGCACACACACTTCACTTTTTACTCCCAAAAACACAACAGAGATGAAATTAGAGTATTTGGTACTTATATTTTTTTTTAATGGTTAGTGTGTGTTCATTCAAATGTAAAATACACCACAACTCACAATATTCCACACATAGGGCTCAAGATTTGGTCTATGGAATACAATTATACAAAAGTAGACAACTCAAAATGAAATGTGGTTTTAGAGATAGCAAGTCTAACATTGTCAATAAAAGAAATATAACTAAAAGCTTCACATAATTATTCATAATTTTCTAGTGCGGGTGTTTGTCTATATATAAAGAGCAAAAATTAAAAACTTATAAATTTGTGGACACGCAGTCTAAAGAATCAAACTCGCAATAGACTTTGATGCAAGTGACAAGAAGATCAGGGTTTGAAAATTGGCAGAGTGGATTGAAGAATAATTTACCATATGTGATTTAGCACTGTAGTTTTACACTCACATTTCCATGTGACTGTGGGTGCATTTCCACTAAATAGCCCTCCCAATCCCCGCCAGTTAAGTAATTAACAACCATGCTGTTAAAGAAAACGATAAAAAAAACATAAAAAAAAGCTAATACTCTCCAAGAAAAATTCTAACAAAATTTTAGTATTTAATTACTTCTGAACAAACTGCCCTACATTGATAAACCCACCTTATTCTCATTGAGAATGTATTTATGTCCTTGTCGAGCTGGTCCAACAAAGCGATACTCTGGATGATCATGTTGTCTACTCTATTGACATTGAACTTCACCTTAGCCCTCGAGTAGCTGTGGCCTAGACCTAATTGGGCTGTGCTCGATGACTGTGCTGTGAATCCTTTTATCAGCTTAGGGAAATGTTGTCTGATACCTAATGGGAAAACAATTATATAAGCTAGTTGCTTAGAGAGTTGCACTAGATTACACTATTATTCAAGTACTTCTTGCCAACATAAACAAAAACGTCAGATCCTTCCGTTTCAAATCAAATTCACAATCAGAAGTAGGAGGCATTACACAATTTGGTTTGCGGTCTTAAGACCGGGTTTCATTGAAAATATAGCATGTTGGTTAAGTAGGTAATATTCATGCAATAGACTATCCTACCAATGAGGGGGAGATTGGGTTTAAATCCTGGTTGAGTGTAATGGCCTGGTTTTTTTTTCCCCTTTCCAAAATGGTTTTCCATTCTTCCTCCACACAGATGTGGGTACACTTCCTCTAAATTCAACCTTCATCATCCCTAGCTCATAAGTATTATTCATTTGGAAAATAATGTCATTATGAACAGTTAAACCAATTAATGATATAAAAAAGTATATATTTATAAAATAAATATAAATATATAAATAGTATATACTAATTTGGCTTTTGTCGAATAAAGAATTCAAATATGTGATTTCTGGTTCAAACATAAATGTGTATTAGGTATTGAGTTAATTTGACAGGAGATAGGCTCTTGAAATGTTGTTATAACAGCCCAGCCAAAAATATTGTCAATACCAGGGTCCAGATTTTGATGACCTAAAAAAGATCAAAAAACCACCTATAAAATTACCTGACATTCTAAAAAGTCTTCAAATCTACCAAATGTGACCTAATTTTTTTTAAACAAAAACTCATAATTAATGCACACAAGTAAATCAAGCACACACTTTATCAATATAAAATATACATGAAATGAAAAGTATTTAACAATTAAACTCTTGCATTCTGCTAAATATAATAATGCTATATAAATATCTAATACAGAATAGCTACCCCTTTACAGCGCAATCCTCTACAGACTAGTTGCAGTGTCTTACAACCAAATAAGCAATGCATAGGTATACAAAGTTAATTGACTAAATTATCTTCACATTCTGACAATGTGTTGGAAATTTTTTATGTCCAAGCATCTTTGCAAAAAATATAAATAAATGTATCCAAGAATGACTAAATGTCTCAAAAAATGCATAAAAATGACCTGTAAAAAAGTTTTCACACTAAGAAATTCATGAACAGAATTTAGTACACATGAACATTTATTGGCTGTGATAGAAAAAAAGATAAGTCATCAAAATCAAGACCCTGATCATTACCGACTGTGTTTAATCCAATACTTACCTCTGATAATCTCGGGAATCGCGCCGACATGCTGACAAGTGACTCCTATTGACTCTGTTATGCTGGCTCCAATTTTGGGTTCACTCACACCCAGTATAACTTTGGATTTCTTACTAGATTTTGGCAGAAATGTTTCAAGGAACAGCTGAAGATCTTCTGGTAAAATACCTGCCAAAAACAACATCAACTGTATTGAATACAGGTTTGGATGAGGTTTTGAAGTAGGTACCGTAATTAAATTAAAACTTTATTTTTCCCCTTTGACTTATCAACTTATAAAGCGACAAATCATCTTGTTCAAGCTAGTGTTTGGTCAATAACTTAAGGATTTACTTTATTAAATAAAGGAAACACGAAAGATAGAGACGTAATCGCACCACGATGTAAAGATGTGAGGATAACAAACTTATTTGTTAAAAAAAATCATAAAAATTACAGCGCTTTCTGTTGAAGAAAATATTAACTAGATCTTCATATTTATGATAGTTTTTATCAAATAGCATTACAAGAGGCATTTAGTTATAAACATTTGAATGGCAACAAAATAGAATAAATATTTCATTTTAAATTGAAAATATTGAATATTAATCAACAACCAAAACTAATGATTTGTCAATATTTGAATCAAGTTTCTCTAGAACCAAAATAGGGCAACCATAGATTATAGTTTCTAAAATATCATATTGTGAAACAATAAATGCGAGGATTGTAATAATGTTACAATATGTAAAATCAAATTACCAAGAAAATCAATAGAAAAATTGAAGTTTAAAAAAGCAAAAGAAACATACATAAATAATTCCTTAATTTGAATCAAAATACAAAATAGGAGCTATTTAACAAAGTAAAATTAAGTTACCTTCTGAAATACTGTTTAGGTTTTCCAAAGCTTTCAGTGCCGTTTTAAATGGTGAAAAACCCACAAGTTTGACAATGCTGTTAAAACGACTTATATCTGTGACAGATTCTTCAACTTGCGGCAAAAGCATACCAGTTTCCTCAAATTCTTTCACTCTGAACAGTGCATATCCTGCAGCATGTTCAAATAAAACAAACATCTGCGCCTGAAAGGAAAATAATTTTTAGTTTATTAAATACTGGAAAAAAAAAATTAGGAAAGGAGACTTTGCTTCTTCAGCAAGTAAATCAATGGTTCCCTGCTTGGGGCAAAGTTATTATTCTAAAAATAAAAGTTGAATAAGTAGTTTATGTATATGAGTTTCCTATTATGAACGTGTTCATTATAGTTCCATAGGGTTTATACCTCATCAAAACTGCAGTGTTTAGATTAATATTATAGTTAATTTGTAATTCATATCAAGTCACAATAACTTTTGGTTTTTAGGATGAGTTCAATTTTAATTAACAATGTCCAATGTTTCAATACTATCATTTTCCATGCAGAATCCCACCTATGGTCTGTTCATAATAGGTTATTATTATTACCACGTCTTACTACCCGTTTGGGTTGTACGCACTTATGCTAATGTGTAATAGTAGAGTGATTGTGAGATGAAATGGAGGACCTACAGTTTAACGTGGTATCCAAACCACGGCGAAGGCATGGCATTCCACACATTCACAAGTTGGCAATCAGATAAATCTGTGAAGGGGCCGAGGATTGAACCCCAGACCCACAGCACAGAAGGCTGACACCTTAACGCTAGACCGCCAGGTTACCAATATGATTTTACCTGTATGACAGTTCAAAAATCATATGTTTAGGTTTTGGGTTGCCAACACTTGTAAAAGCTCACTGTTTTGCTATAAATGTTAAGTGTTTTCGTTAAATTTTTTTTACATTAAAAATAGCATAAACCTAAGTTTTCTTATACCATTTCATAGCTTTTAATAATTTCTTTTCCCCCAATCCAAAACAATATTTTAAACATAATTAAAAAGACTTATTCTTTGTTTTGAAACGTTATTGACTATGCATAATACAGTGCACACATTAATACCTTTTAATACAGGCATTGTATTTACTTGGAAAAGAGAAAATACTTGTCATTATATATATATATAATAAATTATTGCATTAATATTTTATCGTATTTCAAAATATTTAAATGAATAAAATATTTTTATCCACTGCGTGGATGCATCGTTGTAAAGAACTTGTTTACGTCACATTCAATCACATGGTTTAAATTCGTCAGTCGCCATTTTGAAGCTATGATAGTTAGACCTTTTGTGAAAGCATGTTTAAGTGGAATAAAACAATAAATAAGCTTTTTGTGCAACCTCAAATAAATATATAAATAATATTGGCCTAATTAATATAGTTAACTATCAAATTCATCCATTACCATACGTTTTCATTACAGTTATCCAAAGTGACAGATGTCAGCTGTTGGTATAGGGCTGTATTAGGGATTAGTTCTAGTAACTTTATGAGCTCTCATCCAAGTAAACTATGGTCGGGAATGTATTATACATGTTTTTTGTAGTAACTATTTTTTCTTTAATGGTGAATTTGTTTACATTGGACTGGGGTGTAATTTTTAAACAAAAAGAAGTGAAATGTATCTTTTTAACTTATATTTTGGATTATTCCTATTATTAGATATGCCTCATTATCATTTGATTAAGCTACGTGTTAATTTAAACTTATAGAGTCCTGATCCTTAAGTCCTTACCACTTTGTAAAAGTTGATTCAACATTAACTTTTTAAGGACTAGTTGATATGGACTGCTAGAGACTACCAATCAAAGCCAAATAAATATGTACGTACACATTGAAATGAAAGCACCAATGGCAGGGAGAGGATCCATAGTTATGGAAACAAATAAATAAAGCTATTTAAGAAATAATTTTTTTCGGAGAATTTAATAATCTCAGGAAGGAAAAAATCTCTGGAACAGTTTGCTGAGAAATACCATTATCTCAAGAATGGTGTCACTTTGGTAGGTTAAGCTTCCTATTAGGTGGGCTATTTTTAATAACCTCTACTTTAGAGATCATGTCTGCCTGTGCCTTTATCTAGTCTAGACAATTTTCTTTCAAAGAGTTTACATGGACATAATTTTGAAATTTTTTCATTAGCTCACATGATCATGAGATTAAGGATACGGAATGTGTGGACGTGAAATCCACATCTAAAGAGCATAAAGAACATTAGGACTATACAAATAAAGGCCCGACACACTCCATATTCGTAGGTCTCTAGCCTGTACTCCATGTTCCTGGTCCATAAGAAATTCTACTCGTGATAACAGAGTCAATATCCGTAATCACGTGACAGTTTCAACCAATGAGATAGTAAAAGACTTTGTCCAATCAAAAAAGTCTAAAGAAAACTCTCAACAGCGAGGAGTGAGCGTCAAGCAGTCAGCTGATCCTAATATAATATTTAAAGAAACCAAAAACATTTTTGTTGAGAAAACTTCCAAAATATACTAAAATGTATGTTACGTACAATTACAATAAATATATCTATAACTCGATTTTAACCATCAAACTTAAAATAAATGTTTGCAATAGCCTGAAAATGCAAAACTAGTATTTTGTATGAAAACAAAACAAGCACTTTTAATATGTTTAATAAAAAAGGGTGTTGAACCTACAAAAGCAAAGTGAATATTTCTGAGAACTTGGTATTTCTCAGAAAATATTTTCCTGGAAGCGGCTCTTCCCGGGGTGTTTAGATTTTTAGAAAAATGTTTCTGAAATAGCTCCACATGTAGCCATATTTTACCATAGCGACGGATCCTCTCACTACCATTTGTGCTTTTATTTCAATGTGCATGCATGTATTTACTCAGTTGTGATTGGTAGTTTGTATAAAGTTAAAGTTGGGCAACTTCTATGGAGAAAGGACTTACGGATAAGGACTCTGTGGCCAGAGCAATCTGATATTGTGACATCGATTTCTTACGGATCACGAACCTATGGATATGGAGTCTGTGTCGGGGCCTTTCGAAGAGTTTATGGACTTAGTAGATTAGGGTTAATGTGAGTCACATGATTGTAATGATCCATAATATGAAAAATATATGGTTATAAAAATTTCACAACGCTTAAAATGCTAATTGTCCTGTATTACAGAAGATAAAAATGAGCGATTATGCAACCTATTGTAGCTATATCTCTTGTTTGTTACTTTATTTGGTAGAATGCAAGGCCTCCAACGTGGTTAGGATCCCCGTTAAACTGTAAACTCTCCCTTTCATCTCAAAATCACCCTACCATTACACATTAGCGTAAGTGCCTATACCACGAACGTGGTGCTAATAGTGTTACTTTATTGGAAACGATTATTCATTCATTTGAAGGAATTATATTAAGCTAAAGACCTCAATAAACAATGTTTATTACAAAGGTGTTTGAATATTTACCATTTTATTCGCCAATTACTCAATATTTTAATTCACTATTTAACATCATTATAAAACACCACGTGTAGTTCTAATTTCCGAACGAAACACTATCCAAAACGAGCAAAACAAAACATAGCTTTAAGGGTTTACATACAAAATAAACTATTGGCCCGTGTAACAGACGTTTACAAATTCTAGCCAATGAAAATCATTGTTTTATAAACTATTAAAAGTTTTTATAAAGCGAAATTACGTTAATCAGTTTAACCAATATCAATTCAATAATACTCTGAGTTTTGAAATGAATTTAAAAAAAATAGGTGGCTTAAAATAAATTTTTATAAGCTGATATTTCATAAGATCTACATAAATAGAAATAATATGTATATTAATGTAATTATTATTAATATAAAATCAGGAACTAAAATTTTACTCACTATAATTTAGAGCTTCAAATCAAGGTTAAAACAAGATCAAATTATAGATCTAGATATTTTAAGACAAAGACTGTCTCACTTTAGTTTAATCCATCCCAAAGAAAAAGAAAAAAATGAAGAAAAAAAACCGGATCAAGCCACAGACCCCGATACTTTTAACATTTACGCGCACTCTCTACTGATTTCCCGTTTTGTTGGGTTATTTGATGCAATATTTTCCATACGAATCTATGATACTGCCAAAAAATTATTCATTTTCTTATTGCAATATTCACCACCATTGTTGGTACGTAATAGTTTAGCAGAGCGACCAAATTGATTTTCCACCAATTATGAATACTATTGGAATTTATCGTATATGCATCATGCATTGAGGTATGTGGTGTTGGTAGTGGCACGATTTTTAAACATTTGAATGAAGATGATTGCTGAAACACGTAGCTTGCCAAAGCCAGTGAACTCTATACTATACTGGATGTACCTAAACACACCCCTTGAAACGGACTAAATCGTGACGCTAATGTATATCGTCTGCTTGCTAGAGAGAATACAGATTTAAGGGTTTCTTTCATTATTCTTGTGCAAAAACGTGTGTCTGGTGAATAATTTTTTTTAAGTAGTAAGGTATTATGCCCGGCTTGACTGAAGATACAGTTATATTAAAGGATATATAATTCGGTTTTAAAGGTAATATTGTACAAATAAGAATAATATCGCTGCTATATGAAAATATGTAGCTAAAGCCCATGTTGTTTACATTCTGCTAAGACTACAATATACATATTTAAGATTGATTATTAACTTATATAATGGTTTCAGAAACAATATTATATTTAAATTCCAATAATTAAAATTAAAAAAGTTAGCTTTACATTCAAATTATCATTTAGGTTATATGCTTGTATGAAGTATTTCTATATTACAATATATTAAAAATTTGCTCTTAGTTTGTATACTGCTTTCAGAAACGCTATTATATTTTAATGTTCGATAATTATGATGAAATAACGTAACTTAAAACTTAATTATATGTGTTTCAATAACAAACTTTGAGTAGTAGTTTAACATTCAAACTATAATTTATGTTATAGTGCTTGTACCAAGTAATAGTGTATTATAATATATCTAAAGTTGACTCTCAGCTTATATATTTTTTTCATAAACAATATTATATTTAATGTTCGTCAACTACAATGAAATAAGGTCTTTAAAAACCTGTTTACACTTTGTTAGAATGACAAACTTTGTGTAGAATTTCTACGTTCAAACGATCATTGAGCTTATAAGCATGTGTACAGCGTTACGGTTTTAGTCTATCTCGACTTATTTAAAGAAACAAGTCATGAGTGTTGAACTTAGTTATGCTCTTCAAACCTTTTATCAACCCATTTATTTGTTTTAATTAATCATACATTGATATATCTGATAAATCATAAAAATTAGCGTATTATGTCGAAATGCCACATTGCCTTATATGTGTGTAGGAGAAAAAGAAATACCTGAAAGTTTTTCTCTTTCTCTCTCTTCTACACAATAGTGTGTTGATGAAAGCTCAAAACTTATAACCGCATATGTCCATTCAGTTATATTATAGCGTATTGATGTTCTAAACATTATTTAAACTTCAATGGTGGCAGAGTAATGTAGGATATACAAACCTAAAACGTAACTATTCCTAAACTAATATAGATTTGGTTGGTATTTTGAAAACTATGTTATAGGCTAATTTGAATTGACCTATAGCTAACACATTATAAATGAAATACGATTTAATATAGGCTAACCCATTTTTTTGTAGTGGACAAAGATTAGACGCTTTTAACATTGTAAAGTATTAAACCACAGATGTCTGCCTTACAACTTTCATTTTACATAAATAGAATTTCAATCTTGAATTTCAGTTAATTTGGTTACACGACGAGATTCAAATAAGACTAATCTCTTACCAAAGGATGGGTGAGAATAATACCCTGTGTTTATGTGTTGAAAACCATATTTTATTATTATTTTGTCCATGTCTGTCGTTATACTGTACTTTTACTATAAATTTTATCATCTCATCATCACACTGTTTTCAGCCTGTGGACGGGTCAGTTTAGTAGAATACCTTCATCTTCCTCTATTCTCCAACCATCCTTACTCCTTTAATTGCTTCCATTATTTTCCTCTCACTTGCACACTTTTTGTTATCTCTTCCATCAACTTTTTCGTGGCACCTCCCCCCCCCCCCCCCTTCTCTTCCTCTCTCNATTTTCCCTACATACTTCATTTCAACTTTCGCATCCTCTCTTTTTCCATCCTTATTATAATTATGCCCATACCATCTCATCTAATATCTCATGTATTTTTGTACCCTCACTCTTTCCCAGATAACATCATTCCTAATCTTGTTTCTCCTCATGACAGCTAGCATGCTTCTCACAAACTTCATTTCCATGGCCTCCACTTTCCTCATCTCTGTTACATTCAATTGCCATGTTTCTGCTGCATTTGGACAGTAGATACAAAGTAAGTATGCTCTGTACAATACTTTAAGGACACTTATCTTCCCCATAGCAGGTCCTTTACACACCTATAAAACCAATCTCCCTGATGTTCTCTTCTCATTAGATTATTCCTACTTCCACATTTCGACTCAATCACACTTTCAAGATATTTTATGTTCTGTACTTTTCTAAGCTCTACTCTATCCAACTTTATAGCTTTACTAGGGCTTATCTTCTTCCTTGTCACTACCATCACTTTACACTTCCCCATGATAAGTTATGTTTTTTACATTCTTTAACTTCTTCATTCCATTTCTGTAGGTGTTCCTGTATTTCCTCTTCCTTCTCCCCTATATCATCAAATCATAAGCAAACATCATGGCTTTCATTCTTTCTTCATAGAGTTTTCCTGCCACTTAATTCATGACCACTTACATTTCCATTACAAATAGTAGGGGTGAGAGGGCACTCCCCTGATTCATTACATTTTTATTTGGAACTACTCCATCCTACCACTATCTGTTTGAACACAAGTTATATTATTCTCATACATACTTTTCAATCTAATTACAACTAATTTTTACATTTCTGCCTCTACCATAGCTTTTCAAACTTCATTTATACCACGCTATCATATATATTCTTCACATTCATAAATACCATTACCAAGTATTTCTCAAATTTATACCTTCTTTTCATCAGCTATCGTATGGCAAAGCTCAAGTCTATTGTAGACCTTTGTTCCCTAAATCTGTGCTTTTCTTATTTCCACCTTACTTTAAATTTATTTATTATGACGTTTTCCAGTATCTTATCATATATTTTTGTACAGTGGCACACCAGCGTTAACCCTCTATAATGTATGCACGTCTTTCTGTCTCTTTCTTGAAAGTAGTTATCATAGCTCCCCTTTTACAATTATGCGATACATTGTTCTCTCTCCCAATCATTCTCAACACACTTTATAACCATTTATACCTGCTTCGCCTGCAGGTCTTATAATTTTAATATTATTTTCGTCCACACAACTATATGATTTGAGAGTTTCAAAATTTTGCCACATCAGCGCCTCCTACGTTTTCACTATAGAAACCGCATGGTGATGTAAGTGGCGCTGGTAGCGGCATACATTTGAAGCTCAAAAGTGACTGTCAATGTTTAAACACATAGAAAATTATATGTTGATTGATGTTACCCACATTAAAACTTAATTCTATTATATTAAAAGTGTCAGAGAAGAAAATAAGAGTTATTGTATAGCTGGATGCTAAAATCGATACCAAAACACTGCCAGAGATATATATACATTTACAATTTTCCTGGTAGACCATGGGAGGAAGAAAAACAAAACACGTGGATGCGTTCTCAATTACGAGAAAATCCAAGAACTATGTTAAGAAACCAGTTAAGTTCAAAAGTTTGTTTTATTAATTATTTGTAAATTAAATTAAACTTGGCAGATAATCTTTGTAGTAGTCTACTAGAGAAACCCCAGTCGCTTATGGCTTAAATTTCATATTGTGTTTATGACTAAATAATGGTGGGTTAGTGTTAGTCCCGTTTTTGTTATTGCTTGTTTGTTAAGATTTGTATATAAATGGCTATATTGTGTGAATAAATAAAAAAAATCAACCTACTATTAAGAATAATTTTGCTAGGAATAATTTACGTCGACGGCCTAGTAAAATACGACTCAAAAAGACAATTTGGTAAGTTTCCAAATAAATTTTTTCCTGCCTGTAATTTTTTGACAATAGTTAATTTATAGTTATCTTAAGCCCACATATGTTGGTGTGTGTTTGAGTGCTTGGAACCATAAAATTTATCATAATTTGTCAGAAAAAAAAAGAAGAATTGCGGCGGGTTTCAATACTAGCCACGACAGTTTTTCACATACGTGATATCGAATTATTGAACGACTATTGAACGAGAGCTGTAAACAAACGACTCTCACTTCACGAACGAGTCGTTCACGCCACCATTACACACTACACCACGCGTCTGATACATTGAATTATTATTATTATTATTATTATTATTATTATTATTAGCACCGAGTCTTACTACCCGTTCGGGTTATACCCACTTACGCTAATGTGTAATGGTAGGGTGATTGTGAGATGAAATGAAGGACCTACAGTTTAACGTGGAATCTGAACCACGGTGGAGGCCTGGCATTCCCCACATTCACAAGATGTCTTGTTAGAGGTGAAGGAAGGGTTTGGTGATCAGATGAATCTGTGCCAGGACCAAGGATTGAACCCCGGCCGCCAGGATACATTGAAATATAGGCCAACAGTTATTACTACACATTTATATTATCATTTGTACAAAATAAATGTGCACGTCATTCGTACATTTAAATCAAGAACTTAGATCAATGAAATTAAATAGGCATTTTCCCCTAAATATTAGGCAAGGATTCATCAGGCACCGATTCCCCTTTTGCCCTTGATCACTACTATGTGTCCATGTGACACTTTACGGGAAACATCGTGCATTAGTTTGATGTTTATTTACATATCTTCTTTTCACTCATACGCCATATTTACCTCTGCCTACTCGCTTCGCGTTTTCGTTCGATGTGTTGTTTGATTTAGCTAGTCTTGGCTATCAGCACATCGCTTTTGCACTATTTACAACCAGCCTTTTTCACTTAACTTAAGAGAGTTGTCGTCATTCTTGACTCTCTTTTCTCTCTCGTTCATTCCTTCTGGAAACCCTATAGTGTAGGATTCTGGTATGAGATAAAGCCCTCCAAGCGAGCTTCCTTAAAAAAAAATCATTATATATATTAGGCTACATATACCTATTTAAAGATAAAACTAACCAGTTTTGAACTTTTATATGCTCTTCAAAGCTTTTACTAACATATGTGTTTAATTTAATCACTCACTCATTGTTGTATTTAATTTATTCAATCAAATTAATTAACGATGTCAAAACGTCATCGATCTTTGTATGGGTGTAGGAGAGAAAGAGATACCCTAAAGTTTCTTTCTCTCTTACACAATGGTATGTAGATGACATCTTGAAAATTTCAGCCACAGATGTCCATGCAGATATATTATGGAGACCAATGCTTTTCTGTTATTCTCCGTTTGTTACTACGAAAAAACTTAACTATAGATGCTAACATCAATATACATAATTCTGTGAATCAAACACTAAAAGCTATATGCTAAGGTTAATTATTATAAGTAATATGCGTAAGTAATAAAATTAAATTATCAAACGCAATAGGCTTCGGATAAATTACACATAAATCCTAATTCATTCATCAGTTGAAAGGGACGGGATTGATCTGCACGCTCGGGACGGAAGTTGTGAGACTAGCGCCCCTATAGTCTAAAAATAGTGCCTATTGCCATCAACGTCTAAACACGATTTCTATATTATATGGATCTTGTAATGAGTGAAATGTATAAATTATCATTGATGATTGGTATGCGGTTTCACGACTAGTATTTTGAAACAAATAGTTTCATGATTATATCACAATTGAGTATTGTAATTTTGGCAAATTAGAGTCTGGAACATTAAATTGACTAATCATAAAAGATTTTAACATAATTAAGCATTTAATTTTTCAAAGGTACTTTATTAAATAGTTTATTTAATTATTTTTGTGGGTTAATTGAGTGTTTTGGGGTTAATTTAAGAAAGTTTAGAACATTGTGAATGGTTACATATTTTGATTTTCTAAATTAAGAAGCGTGAAACAAACATTTATACATTTATTTACGTTTAATGTATTAAGTTGTCTATAAAACTAGCTAGGTTGCGTTTGAAAGTCTAAAAATTACCTGAATTAGAAATATCTATAATAATTTGATCCTGTAACGTAATTTTATATCTTTCCAGTCAGGGAATTTTGTCTAATTTATGGAATTTCCACATATTCACTCAAATAATGAAACTTTCATTTACAATAGTCACAATTCTCTTTTAGCACAGTTGTATCAGTTGAGCATAAACATCTAAATCCTCAGTTATGTTATTTTCGTGTTGTCTTTCCATCCTGCACCTTTAACCAAAATTGAATCATGGCTATGGGCATGTAGGAGAATTTGATTACATTATAGTAAGAAGAAACTAAAAAAGAATGTGTCTGACAGTTATTTTAAACTATACTGGTGTAAGGCGCTTTTAAATGCTCTAACACATTTATAACCAAAAGCTCATTGCTTTAGGCTGAAATCCTTTAACCCCTTCATAGATTTACACAACTTCAGAATGTTTGTCAAAAATTTTATTACATTAACTTAAATTGGATCTTAACAAAATAATGTTTGTAATATATAGTGACAGGCAAAGATGGAAATTGGCTCAAGAAATCCTGGAAAACTCAGGGAATCTTAAAATGTAGTTTTGATGGACGCCCTGTTATAACACTCTTAACTTAGGCCTAGTCAATAATATAACTTGTTTCTTTCTTGGTGCTAGCACCAATCAACATAATACCGTAACTATTATCCAAACAAACGTTAATGATATGGACAGATTTAAAATAATTGCAAATAACCTAATACTCACCCTTTTTGGTGGCCAAATGGTCTAAGGCGCTAGGCTACTTTTGCAGTAGACTAGATTAGCGTATAACCCGAATGGGTAATAAGACACGGTGCTAAAAAAATACTCAGCTTAGCAATAGGATAGCCTACCACTCTATGTTTGTAACACTATAGTACCAGGATTACAAAAGTTTCTATTGTTGATGTCTGCCCATATAAACTTGCGGTTCAAGAACATTTACACAGGACTGTATGCCTTATCCATCCCATCATTGGCTATTAACTTCTTAAAATTACCAAAATATTAATATCCGTACTTTTTTTCCAATAAAATATAAATTAATGGGTTAGAACAAAACAAGATATATGAAAACAAACTTTAGTATCCTTAGGAATATGATATTATTAAGGTCATGGAAATGATAAGACAACTAGTTTATATTCATTACTATGACACTATCCAAACCCAGGCTAACCCAACCATTGACATTTTCCCAAACCAGCTTAACCTAACCTTACCTTTCATATGTTAATAAATTTAATTTATAATTATAGATAAAACAAGCTATTCAATGTAATAAGATGGTACACACCATAATGTTATATCATTTTAGTGCACAGGATCACGGGTGTAACACACAACATCATGGGATGACATATTTGTTTAGTGCTCAGGGTCATGGGAAAGTTGCATATCATCAAATTATCAATATTTACATTTCGAAAGGGATTTGGGTCATGTGTTGAGTTTTGTTTAGAGTTAGTGTTTATTAAAAGTATTAAAACTTTAGTGTCATTCGATTCTATGTGACACTCGAAGTGAATAAAATATCCAAACATAGTACCATAAAAATGAAAAAAAGCCTAAAACGGGTTGTATAAAGTAGTATCACCTTTCTTTTAAAAATAAGAATTTTTCTTTACTTAAGATTATTATTTATAATATTTGACACAAAAGAAAGGCAGCTGTCCATATAACTATTAAGACTGCTATATATAAGTTAATTAATAATTCGTAAAATATTTGCTCGACTCAACTATTTTACATAATACCACAATTCGCAAAAGTCTACAGCAACCGACAGGGCTGTGGAGTATATTTACGCCAAATCTTTATTTAACTCCTCTATATTTCAATTGTCTGACTCAGGAGACTCCTTAAGAAATGGTTTATGTAATTAATTAGTAATAAAAGATTTACTGCACTAAAATGCTCAAGTTGAATTCATGGGAAGCTTCTTTGGCTTTGTAAATTTATATTTGAATAAATTTGTCAATCCAAATTACAAATATTGGTTCTATGGAATAAAAAAGTATAGGGCCTAACATTTAAATGATATAGCTACCTACCATATACCGGTATGGTTATGGTAAATAATTTTTTATTTTGAAATCACAATCAATACTTTTTACCGACTCCACCCAAAATTGCTTATGACTCCACGGCCCTGGCAACCACACCCTGAGAATCAGGATTTTTTTCTATAGCAAACTTAAATCTTACAAATGAAATATTATTTCTTTAATCCATTTACCCAACACATTGTAGACCTACATCTTTTAGTGAATTAACATCAATCTCTCACACAACTTTGCTTAACCATCTTAAACAAACTACATACTCTTACACCAACTACATTTTGAAACAATTGCTAAAGAATTGCCAATTTTAATCACTGCAATACACTATTATAACTTCATTATAACAGAGCAGTACACTTATATAAAGTTTGTAATATAATACTCTTTCTAATAAATTCAGAAAAAGATTAAAATGACAACTATCGAGATACAAAAAGTGAATTTTTCTATTGCTGCTTTTATCTACTTGCAGAGAAAATAACCTCTTTTAAATTTTTTAACAACATTTTGACCGATGTTCTTAGACAGTTCTACATGTTGGTTTCTCAAATTTATTGGACAGAAGTACTTTTGAAATTTGCTGTTTAGATTTTTTTATGTACATGTTTTCAATAATTACCTGACAAGCAGGTACAACTACATTTTTACCAATAACATGTAGTTTTCATGTTTTTCGTGACGAATTCAGCAACTTTGAATAACTCCTCGGGTGCATCAACTGAAACTTGAACAATTTTTTCAATTTTAATTGGTGCCTTATGTTGTGATTTTAAAAGATCATGTTCAAAATAATATAATGGTTTTTGGGACTCACCAGGATGGTTGGTTGTTTGATACTGCTTCATTTTGGTTGGAACTGTTGTTTCATTGCTCAGGCATTCTCCATAAAAGAGACTGATAGAAGAAACTAGTGGGTCACAATCCTCATTCCAAGTGAAAGCAAAAGATAAATAGCTATCGTTATAACACTTTAGGAGGCTTAAAAATGGAATATTAGTAGATTTATCGGTAAATGGTTTGTTAAATTAAAACTTTAAGCAAATTTTTGCGGCACACTTCCAAAATTTCGCAGCACACTGGTTGGGAAACACTGCCTTAGATAATTAATGGGGGATGCGTCCTGGCCTAGGTGTTTGTACTTTTTTTTATAGCTTACCCTTCACATTTAGTGATCAATTTGTAATTGATATAGTCTTAAGTCCCAATAAACCTACTATAGTTATGTACTATGTTTCAGAGAGAAATGGCGGAGGATATTTCAGGAGAAACTGGCATTTTCAACGTTGCACAACAATTCAAGCAAATGTTTGGGCTTAAGAATAATGATGGTAAGTGTAAACTTGTATGAAGTATATGAGGCTGGTAATCATCTAATTAGAACAAATGATAACTTACTCAAAACATATTTGCTCCAAGACTTTTATTTTTAACATCTATTTTAATTTCCTCATAAATAATAACTAAAAAGTGTACCCACTAATCGGAAAAAAATGGGAACATCTCTTTAATTTCATTCTTCAGGGGAAAAAACCTTGGAAAAATTCTTGAATTTTATTCTTTGGCAGGAATTTAAAAATATTAATTATCTTGATTCACATTTACAAATTATTATCGTTATGCATTTGTGACCTGACCACACATATTTTCTAAACTTAATTTCCAGAAAAATTACAATACAGTACTTGACATTTTTAACATTAACACAACTGCCAACATGTTTTGTCTAGTTTAGTTAATCAAAAGCTGTTAAAATGCATCTTGATTGTGGTAGCACACAACCATAGTGCACAAAATAAAACATTGGACATTTTATAGAGAGTTTGGAAAATACAAATTTAAACATATTTTTAATCATGCAATTAATTGCATAGGCCTGCCTCATACAAAATGTAGTTTGCTTCAAGAAATAATAACCCTCCCGTTTCCTTGTAAAGATTTTCAATGAGCTTGGACATATTTTAGACCTCCAAGTGAGAACTAGAAGAAAATCTGGTAAAGTGATACTTTCTTTCATTGAAATGTCTGTCTAAGGAACATCATTTTTATGAATTTTCAACTTCAGTTTAACTTCCATAGACCGAAGGTTTTGAAATAAAAAAAAAACAAAAAAAAAACAATGTGTCCAAAAGATTATTTTTCAAGCTTTTAAATTGAGAGTCTGTTACATTAGTAGTTAATTCACATCCACGATTTTCTTTAACCCAGGTTCTTAGTGTTGGTAGTAACTCTTGAATTAGCTGCTAAAATTTTGTCTGAAACTGAAATACTCGTTAAATATTTACTACTAAAACATAGACCCAAATTTAAAAAAAAGTTTCTGTTATCCTATGTTTTAGAATCTCCATTGACATTTTACTCGGGTTTTCTAAATTTTTCCTTGCACCTTTCAAGTTGCATACATCTGGTGTACCTACTGTACCTAGGAACACACCTTCTTCAGCAAGTGAATTAGTCAAGTTGATTATCCTGAAGATTCTGGGAACAGCTTGACCATTGGTCGTTTACATTTACCAGTAAGCAGTACTGATAAATTTTTAAGGGAATACATTTCCTCATTGAGTGATGGGAATCTTTCTTAGGATATTTTCCCACTCTTTAATTCCATAATTATTTCATTAGGTGTGATTTCCAAAGAATCATAAGAATCAAAGATTGTCCAAATACAGGCATTTACATTCTGACGGATACATCTGAATTTTTTGATCAATTCTAATAGGTCATTCATGCCAAGCAATTGAAAAATAAAACTTGTCTTTGAAAACTTTCAGTTCCAGTTAGAAGTCTTTAACATTGCTTTGTCGTATTCTGTGAGTGTGCTTTTTTTGTAGATCAATAAAAAAACTTAAAATATCTCTGAAATGTTATGTAAACTCTAGTTCTCTTTGAACTAAACAAGTGTCTTGGAATGATTTTGGATTTAATACACCCACTTCTATTTATTTTGCTAATGTAAGAAGTTTTTCATATACACTACCCCACTTGTAATTTTTCATTAGCTTACTTGATTACAGACCACATTAACGATTAATACTGCCCATCAATTGCCATAACATTCAGCTCCTCTTTTAAATGAATACCTACTTAAACTTTCATGGGCATTGCACAGTTTTTCAATGAGAATGTATCCCTTGAGTTAGGTACTGCATGGTGAAATGTCAATCACAATAAAAGTCTAAACATCATATGCAAGAGTAATCACACAAGTTATTTGATGGTCTGTGTAATTTTGTCTGCTGTAGCTGACACAAGAGGAATATGGTCAGTTACTGGATTTATAGTGCTTAAAAAATCACATACTTTACTATTAATGATAAAAAATACTTTCAAAAATTCTCTGGAATGATTAAGTTCATCAACATCACCATCATTTAATCAATGCAAACTTAATAAACATCCACAAAATGCGCCCCCATTGCCTTCTTTTACTGAACTGTAGGCAGCTCTGGCAACATGGACTTCCACTGTTTTGTATTCCTTTCTTACTACAGCATTTGTTTTTTCTGTGGAGTCAGATAAAAATCTTCTTTCCCCATGTTAATAATAAATACATATATATATAGAAACAAAATTTAATATTATGGCTGAATATTTATGAAGGAAGTAATAGAAAAACACTTTTATAAATATACACACGTACCATTACTTTTTTAATGAGTTGTATTACATTATTAGTTTGTTTTACACCACATCAATTTTACATTAATTAAAAACTTGAAATAAATGGAATAATTTAACTGATTTTGGAAATAATATTATAAGGCTGCGCTTTGGTAAAAAAAAAAATGTCTGTGCTGAGCTGGGATAATAGTGTAATTATTTGTGGTTTGTCACATGGAATTCTTGGGAAATTTGTTTGGTTGACAGCTGATGTATTTTCTTGCTCCACTCTTGCTAGCTTTTTGAAAACAAATGAAAGTACTTCAGATTTTTTATGAACAATTTTTTAACATTCTTTTTTTCAATTTGAGGTTAAATGTTTGATCCCAACATACTAGATGGTAGTAATATCACACTTATATGTTTAGACATGGTTAGGCTTGTTTTCTTTTCAAAAGACTGTTCTTTGCGCCATATTATTGTGACAGACTTCAAATTACATTTCCTTGATATATTTTGGCTTCCTTTTCTTCTCATTTGTTCTTCTTACTGTATCCTTTTCTTCTCTCGACCAAAAAACAACAGGGGGGGAGGAGGAATAAGCTATTCAGATCCAAAATATATTGTTTTTACAACTCAACTAACTTTTGTTTACAAACTGACACACTGCACAAGAGTGCTGCTGAAACCACTCTTTGTAAACACCACTCTTTATAAACGCCATATTCTCTCCCCTTCATAGCACGAGAAATGTCAGACACAAATCTAATTGGTAATAAATAAAATGATAGAATATTAGGAAAATGGTAGAGCAAAAATAAAAGTAAACACACTAACACACATTTACACACACATCAATATTTCGATACTATTATAATGTCTTTCTCAGGAAGTAGTAGTAGACTGAACAGGATGTTGTCTTCAGTGATGCTAACTTGACTGGTATGGATGAAAACTTCTTTGGTAGAGATGAAATTCTCTGAATGTTTCTCTATTACTCTATGGAAGGTAGGTGGTGCTGGTTTAGCCTGTGGGTTGAAATTAGCGAATATTTAGGTTGGGTGGTTTTCTAGACTTTGTAATCCATTGATGTGCCAGTTCCCATCTTCTTAACTGAGACATATTACATTGTATATTGTTAAATGATTTTAACACCTTGACAGTGTAGCAGTCCTCAAAGTTGAGGTTATGAGTGGAGGCGTGTGCTGAAACTGGTTTTTCTGGCTTCTTTATTTTTGTGTCATGACAGTGTCTACTCATTCATATACGAAGAGTTTCATTGGTGAGGCCAACATATTGTGCAGTACATTTTTGGCATTATAGTTGGTAAATTAGGTTACTGGACTCACATATGTGGCTGCCTTTGATGGTATAGATGTTACTAGAGAAAGTGGCTGCTGGATGATGTATTTGGCAGGTTTTGCAAGCTCTTTTGTTACAGGGTTGAGAGCCTTGTTGTGGTTTAACTTTATAGAGAACATTATGTATTTATACTTCTGTTTATCATGTCAACTCTCAACTTGTTGCTGCAATATATCTAGCTCATAAACATTAATACTTTTTTTCTATCCCTCCCTTAGGTAAAAACACATACCTCAATTCTGATGATAGCTCGGACGACGACGATGATGATGATTATGATGATTATGATGATGAAGATAATTATGAAGACAGTGATTACAGTTGCTCTGAAATGCCTAGTGATGTAATAATGTTTCACTTGCTTCAAAAGGCCCGAAATGAACGGCTCAACATCCACAGAGTATTTAGGAAAAAGAAAAGTAAGCTTAAATTCATATAAATATATATAAGTAATGAACTTAGAAAAATCTTCTTCTAACTTACCACCTGTAGTGCTTTGAAAAAAACTTTGAAATGTAACTTATTCAAAAGTTTGTATCTAAATCACCTTAGAAATTTTGCTTCAAATCCTGGTGAGGTGATAGTTTCTATACCAGCGTCGGTGGCTTCATGGTTCAAAGTGTCACTCTCGTGTTAGACTAAACCGCTGATTATGGGGAGATCGAGGCTTGAATCCCGATTTGATGTACTGAGGGTGTTTTTTCCAAAATGGTTTTCCACTCTGTCTCCCACACAAATGCGAGTACACCTCTAAATTCAACTTTCCATATCCATAACTCATAAATGTTATAAGTACAGTTAAGTATAACCTGAATAGGTAGTAAGATGCGATAGTAAAAAAATATATATTGTTATAGTTTTTATATTACTGCAGAAGTAGGGTACCGGGATAAGTGATACAAAGTTAAATAGATGTTCGGTCTTAAGTGGTAACAACCTTTAACCGTGCGTGACATGCCTGAAAATAAATTTATAATAAAATATTGTTTCTGGTAAAAATGTAGTACGGTTCATTGAAACTTGATAAGTACGGTAACAGATCATTCTAAATTCCAAAAGCTTATTCAGGTAAGTAAGGAGTCGGCAAGCTTTTCATCCGGGTATTCTTTGGAAAACCATGGGGTGAATGTCTTCTCAATATTACTTGGAAATATTGTAATTAGCTATTCTTTGCTCTTAATTTATTTATAGTTTTATAGGGACAATGTACCTAAACTTGAACCTTTGTCTTATTGGCTCAGCACTGCAGCAAATTATGTGAACTCTTAGATCATAATATGACGAACCACTTTTTAACTTCTTCTCAATCACTGCTAAAATCATCTAAGAATGTAATTCATAAAATATTGGTCTATTAATAAATAATAGCATATTAATTTTTTATAGACCTATTAGCAAACACTAACATATTAAGTTTTGATTTTTATGAGCTACTGCTATATCAATATAATTATATGCACAGTTTTTTTAAATTTACTTAGAAATATCAAGTAACTCATAAAAAAAATAATTCAACTCTAATGCCAAGATCTTTTTACCAGATACTGTTACTTTTCTCTCTATTCTCTTTAGATAATGCTAGATTTGACATACTTTGTTTCATTTTGGCATCAGGAAAGAAAGTTTAAATTGAGCATATTATGTTGCATTTTTATTTTACAAAATCTTAAGTGCTCCTCACAATATTCAATAAAACGCCAAACAAGTTTTTGTTGGACAATTTTTTTTTTAATAGGTCCCTGCACCATTAAAGACAACAGCAAAAAAAAGTTGGGCATAAATATTGGTCGCTCTTTCATGTGATCAAAGAAACACGAACCTTTTAGCTCTAACAGGTCTCAAAAGATGGAAAATATCTAAATTGGCATTAGTTTATTAAAGGTTTTTGTGTTTTATTTGTGTTTATTTAATCCAAATCATAAGTAATATCTTGTAGTATTATATTCTGTGTATAAATATAGGTTGGTGTTATAAAACTAGATTAGCTTGTTGATTTTGAATGTACAGTTCGTAGACCATAGAGCTGCTCACCCATACATTTTAGTTCCAATAAAGTCCAAAAGATGACAGTTTTTTTAAGTGTGACATTGATAATGGTTTCTTTTTCTTCTTCTTACTTTAAGCCAATTTGTTTGCATTATCTAGCAATACCCTTATTTGAATTCATTGTAGGATTAGTATAGTATTCTGAGTAGTATATTATGTATAGGAAAATGTTTATAATATTCATTTTGTGCAGGGGAAGTATACACTAAAGTTGTAAAGCAACATTTATCTAATGTGGGGAATGCCAGGCCTCCACTGTGGTTCGGATTCCACGTTAAATTGTAGGTCTTCCATTTCATCTCACAATCACCCTACCATTACACATTAGCGTAAGTGCGTATAACCCGAACGGATAGTAATAATAATAATAATAATAACATTTATCTATAGTAGGAACACTCCTACAGTTGAAGCCTATTGTCACATCAACACTGAATGTACAAATACTTTCTTATGATTGCTCAAATCCACTCATACATAAATATTCATGATCAAGTAAAACATTTTATTTTATTTTTAAGAATCATGATGTCTTTATAAACTTCTAATAAGGAAAAATATTTTTTATTTAGCACCGCGTCTTACTACCTGTCCGGGTTATACGCTTTAAGTACTAATTACGCTAATGGATTAAGAATTGGGTAGGTTGAATCAGAGGAAGTGAACCCGCATTTGCGTGGAGGGAGAGTGGCAAACCATTTAGGAAAAGCCACCCCCCAGTTCACCCGACCGAGATTCGAACCTCGATCTCCCCGTCCTCGGCAGTCAAGCTCAACACGACAAGCGCGTTAGCCAACAACGCCACTGAGGTGGGTAATAAGGAAAAACAATTATGGAAAGAAAGAAAGAAATTATTTAAAAAAATATTGGTAATGAGACAATGTAATGTGATAATAATTATTGATGAGTAAAAGTAAGAAAATTTAACAAGATGTAATATACGGAAAAGAGAATTTACAATTTGAATTCATATATTCCAAAGAATAGTGGAAAATAAATATTACATTAAATAAACAATAATTTATACTCTTATAGAACATAAAAAATATTAGAACAATATACAATAGGTCTACATGTTAAAAAGCTATTATTTGAAATATTTGATGGGTGAGTAAAATCTTAATTGTTAGTGAAATTAAAAAATGATTATGTCAGACAGTAAATACATTAATCAATGGGTAGGGGGATTTGGGTGAAATTTGAAAAATTGATAGATCAGGTTTCACAAACTTGCGGGCCACATCCAACATGTGAGACATATCTGACTGTCCCGCATGTTTGCAATACTTTTATATGACTATTTATTACTAAACAAAATATCTTAATTTTGGTGCATACATAATTTGGGGAGGGGTGGGGGGTGCAGGGGAAATCCTGATAGCTGATTGCTGGAATATTTATTTACATAATTTAATAAATACCGCTTTGGGTATTTAGTTAACCCACATAACCTTCTGAGAAAATATTAGTTTTTAAATATATTCATTAATGATATCAAAAACATAACATCAAATAGTTATTATTATAGAGCTACATCGGTGGTCACATGAATTAAACGTCAGATTATTATGGTCTAGGTTGCTGGTTTTAGGTACGCCCAGGTTTAAATTCCAGCTGGTTGTCTAGAAAGAGGTTTTTCCTATATAGTTTCAAATATTCCCTTTTTTCAAATGTGATTGCATTCCCTCTAAATGATATCTTCCTCATCCCTTTAGCTACTAGTGTGAATAAAATGGCCATAGTCTGGATGGGTAATAAGACGTGCTGCAAAAACAAAAGTATGGAATATATTTAATCAAACAAGTTTCTTTAAGCTTTGGCCATCAACACACTCCCAAGTTTGTAAATCTGGCTCTTGGGCTTGTTTGAGTTAGAGGCCACTGAGTTATAGAATGTTTTAAATAAAGTGAATTTGTCTTAGCATGATTCTCGTTCCCTTTAAGCCCTGTGGCTACATCAGGTTTTAAATAGAAAAAACAAAACAGATTAGAGACACATTTTGGCTAAATCGGATTTATAAAGTGTAATAAAACAATTGATTATGTTATAAATAATCACTAGAAGTTAACAGAACATTTGATATAAATGAATGAAAAAATTAACCCATTGAAATATTAAGTTAGAAGAAGGAACATTAAAAAATATTTCAATTTTTATAGATTGATAAGTATAATATAGCCTATTTTTATCCTAAACTAACTTCAAATGTTTCAAGATAAAAGGTTGGCTCTATTTTTGTATCAACTTCTTTAGCAGCTGTAAACATTTCCTTCAAGCAATTAGAAATTTGGGCAAACCTTAACTTTAACATTGAGCAAAAGCTTTTGAGTTTGTCAGAAAAATATAAAAATATTAGTATGGTAAGTACAAGTAAGAATTATGGATGACAGAGGAATGCTTGCTACTCAGTCTTACTTAAATGACAAGAAAAAAGGACAGTTTAAATGTATGTTGTAGGAAGAATGTTGACTGCAAATTTATTGATCAAGCCTTATTTAATTTAACAGAAACTATGAATATTATGTTTTTCATCAAATGGGTATAAAATTATTTTATATCATTTCCATCTTAATTTGACTTAATTATTTTGAAAACTTCTTATGTTTTTGGAGATTTTTAATGTGATTGAAATATGTAAGTATATAGTAGATCTAAACATATATCTATATAGAAAGTTCAATATTTAAGTAATCGAGGAAAAAATAATGATTTTAGATCAATAATTTAATGCAACAATTAAATTCAAAATCTACTTGTTAATATTTAATTATAATTTGATGTTGTGTAAGTTGTGAAAGTGCTTTCAATCAGATACTAAACTTGAATTACATCAACCTATATTTAGTTTATTACATTTTTTGTGCACAATAATTTATACATTTTTTTTCAATATGGAGTTTTCCATAAAGTGTGCCCAACTTAATAAGGTTTTTGAATTAAAACCTTCTTTGGGAAAAATATCTCATTTATTTGACTATTCTAGTTTAAAAATATTTAGTGTTTTTTTTTTCTAAGAGATTATCCTCAATAATAAAACAGAAAATATTGTTGGCAGAATAAAATATTGTGATAAAGTTGTGACTAATTTTTATTTTGTTAGCGACCATTATTAAAGAAAATCAACTGAAAATACAAGCAATGGAAATTAAAATAATTGTGTGCATACCAATATTAAATAGAAACCAGAAAGCTCTTGCTGTTGTTTTATAGAATAATCTATTTGATGTGAACCTATTGTGGCACTCATTTTAAATCGAATGTTAAATGTACGCCTATGTGAAATATAACACTTGCAGTAAAACTAAAATCTGTGTATTTAGTCATGACATTTTTCAACAATCTATAGAAACCTCATCTCACAAAATTTCAATGTTGTCAGTAAACAGTAAAAAAAACGCACATGAGAAGCACTTGGTCAAGTTTTTGAAAAGCTGGATTGTGATAGCTTTTTTAGTGTTTATAAATTAAAAGTTCTGTTTATTGTGAATTAATTGTATTGTGATTTAGTTTTGCATTGAAAGAAAATATTAGTATGTATCTTGTGAAGACATTTTCATAGTAACTACATTTGTGATTGAAATATAGTAGAAACAAATATTTAAGCATTCCTTGCTCATTTAAAATTTTGGTAACTTTGGATTCCTAGGTATATAAAATATGATGTAAAAAGTCTTTTTTGTGCCTAAATTCTCAATATTTCTGATATCTTAATGTAAAATCTAAAGCATTGAAAGTCACTAATGCAACATTTCTCAGAGAGAAGTGCATTACAGTCAAACCCCTGCAACACCTCTCAAGGAAACGTGCATTACAGCCAAACCCCTGCAACACCTCAAGGATAAGTGCATTACAGCCAAACCCCTGCAACACCTCTCAGGGAGAAGTGCATTACAGCCAAACCCCTGCAACACCTCTCAAGAAGAAGTGCAATACAGCCAAACCCCTGCAACACCTCTCAAGGAGAAGTGCATTACAGCCAAACCCCTGCAACACCTCTCAAGGAGAAGTGCATTACGGCCAAACCCCTGCAACACCTCTCAGGGAGAAGTGCATTACAACCAAACCCCTGCAACACCTCTCAAGGAAAAGTGCATTACAGCCAAACCCCTGCAACACCTCTCAAGGAAACGTGCATTACAGCCAAACCCCTGCAACACCTCTCAGGGAAAAGTGCATTACAGCCAAACTCCTGCAACACCTCTCAAGGAGAAGTGCATTACAGCCAAACCCCTGCAACACCTCTCAGGGAGAAGTGCATTACAGCCAAACCCCTGCAACACCCCTCAGGGAAAAGTGCATTACAGCCAAACACCTGCAACACCTCTCAAGGAAAAGTGTGTTACAGCCAAATCCCTGCAAAACTTCTGAGAGAAGTGCATTACAGCCAAACCCTTGCAACACCTCTCACGGAAAAGCACATTACAGCCAAACTCCTTCAACACCTTTCAGGGAGAAGCACATTACAGCCAAACCCCTGCAACACCTCTCAGGAAGAAGTGCATTACAGCCAAACACCTGCAACACCTCTCAAGGAAAAGTGTGTTACAGCCAAACCCCTGCAAAACTTCTGAGAGAAGTGCATTACAGCCAAACCCCTGCAACACCTCTCAAGGATAAGTGCATTACAGCCAAACCCCTGCAACACCTCTCAGGGAGAAGTGCATTACAGCCAAACCCCTGCAACACCTCTCAGGGAGAAGTGCATTACAGCCAAACCCCTGCAACACCACTCAAGGAGAAGCGCATTACAGCCAAACCCTTGCAACACCTCTCACGGAAAAGCACATTACAGCCAAACTCCTTCAACACCTCTCAGGGAGAAGCACATTACAGCCAAACCCCTGCAACACCTCTCAGCGAGAAGCACATTACAGCCAAATCCCTGCAACACCTCTCAAGGAAAAGCGTATTACAGCCTTACTCCTGCAACACCTCTCAAGGAAAAGCGTATTACAGCCAAACTCCTGCAACACCTCTCAAGGAAAAGCACATTACAGCCGAACCCCTGCAAAACTTCTCAAGGAAAAGCACATTACAGCCAAACCCCTGCAAAACTTCTCAAGGAAAAGCACATTACAACCAAACCTCTGAAACACCTCTCAACGAGAAGTGTATTACAATTCAAACCTTTGCAACACCTCTCAGCGAAAAGATTATTACAATTCAAACCTTTGCAACACCTCTCAGCGAGAAGCGCAGTACAAGTCAAACCTTTGCAACACCTCTCAGCGAGAAGCGCACCACAAGTCAAAACTCAGAAACACCTTTCATAGAGCAGTGTATTACAAGTCAAACTCCTGCAACATCCCTCAGGGAGAAGCACATTATAGCCAAACCCCTTCAACACTTCTAGGGGAAAAACACATTACAGCCAAACCCCTGCAACCCCTCTCAATGAGAAGCGCATTACATGTCAAAACCTGGAAACACTTTTCAGAGAGAAGTGTATTGCAAGTAAAACCTCTGCAACACCTCTCGAGGAAGGAAGAAGTGCATTTAAAGTTCAATTATCATGGAGTGAATTTAAAATAGTATAATTTTACGGTCCACAAAATTTCATTTTATTGTTGTTTGATACAGCAGTGAAAATAATTTAAAGAGTGAAGCAAATAATCATGAAGAACATATAATATGTCTTGTAATAGCAATGTGTTTAGTTATTTTTCTTAACTCTAATGTGCGCATGTCTAAAATATGTCGTCTATATAATGAAAGAGCAGTAATTTAAACATCGCATGTTGTAGGCAAGACCGCTAAAGCATTATCTTTTAAAAGGCCCAATTTCTAAAGGCTGGTAGTTTTAATCTCATTGAGGGATAAAGTTTTTTTAAGCTTGTGAAAACAGGTGAAATACAAACAATTAACTGATTCTGAGTTCTTAATTATTACTGTTACAATTATGAATAAAACCATTGCATGTGTTAAAAGACAACAAATAAAGTACATTATATATGTAACATAAGTTAAAATAGTAATTTTACTCCCATGAATTTTGTTTAAATTATTATTTTTACTAATCAAGTCATAAGAAACAAATTAATTTTTGAATTAAGCGAGTAAATGTATTAAATTCTAAAAGAATAATTTGCTCTGTGGCTTTATATTATTATATATTCTTTTACTTTTTAAATGTGACGCTTGATTGATTTAAATATATGATACAATATGTATATATATGATTACAATAATGACCAAAATGATATAAATGTGAAAATATCAATTTTTGAACTTTTTATTTACATAGAAGTAGTTAAAACAAAATAAAATACAAACTCGATATGAAGCCTATCCACCTCCTTAAATGCTATCATCTCTGAAGATTCAATACATTATGCATACAGTAGCATAAAAATGCAAATTCTTAAACATTTAAAAATCATTCAGTTAAAGAAAAGGGGAAAAAAAGCTAATTTTTTGAAATGCTGTACAAATCTACACATACATTTAATATACTCAAACAAAACAATCAGTTATAATTTCAACTAATAAACCAAGAAAGAACCCGTTTTCGTGGCATGTTCTAACGCGTTGCTCTTGTAATAGACTATAATGATGATGATAGGGAGATCAAAGGTTTGAATCTTGGTCAGGTGTACTCTGAGTTTAAAAAAATCAACTCTCCCTCCATGCGATTGCGAGTGCATCTCCTATAAATATAACCTTCCTCATCCCTAAAACCATTAGTGTAATTTGTGCATAAGCATATAACCCAAACTGGTAGTAAGGCGCAGTGATAATTTTATTAATCACAGATATTATGCCACTTCAACTTACTCCCCCAATTTAGATTTCTACCTCTATCCTATAGTACCAGCCTAATAATGTCAAAGTTCTGATACAAATCGGTAAACCCAACCACGTCAAATCTCCACCAAGATATTTACCCAAGCTGTATGGATTTACACACATCCACAATTTAATTGGTTAATTTAATACCTCATTAATCACTTTAATACAAGCCTGAAGATCGCAAATTAATTAAATTAATTTGCCTGCTTATTGTTAATTGAATTATAAAAATTATAATTATGAAGTGAAAAGAGGATATTATTGAAATTACAACTTTGAAGACTTATAAAAAATGTTGTATGTGTATATGCCCTACTTTACTTAACGGCACACTTTTATAATAACTTTAAAATCATGGTTTTTGATGCACTATACAATATTAATTTTAAATTATTTTTCTACTAATTTATGTTTTTTAACTCTTTCATTCTATTAATTATTTTAAATGTAAATCATTTTACCACTTGACAATATTAATATTATTTGTAAAATAGCACAAGATCAGGAATATAATATTTTAGTAAACTATATAAAACCATCAGATTCCATATTAAAACTAAATGTTTCTGACAAATTGTAATTTTTTGAATAAATTTAAAAATTCTAGTATGCCTTTTTGTGTGAGCCAAAATGTGGCTATTTGTGAATTACTCAGTTATGTTTACAATTTTTATTACGTTTGACTATTTAATTCTTTTAAAAAATGTTGGAATTTCATATTGCTCTCATATGTATATGTATACACACTTCAAAATGGATTAGGTTTAACGAAAAATTGATATATTTAAAAAATAAACTAACCTTTATTCTTCTAATGATATTTTTTATATAAAACTGCGGATTTTGGAAAATGCATTCAAATTTTTTTTAAATGTGTGCAGCACGTATTCAGTTGAAATTTTAACAAAGACAACTTGACTCAACATTGTTTTAAGAAAGCTTTATAAACTCTGAATCATCTTTTTGAACTATGCTAACAATTTGTCATCAGTATTTCAATGTTAAAATAAATCAACAATTGCTAAAACCCAATTTGGTTGAGGAATTCATGTTGCTCATAATCAAAGGATCACACAAAGAAACTTTGAATAGTCAGTGTAGTGAATCATGATGTTAATAATTTAAGAACCACATTATTGTTTCACTTTAAACTTTTTCAATCTACACAATAAAGTAGCATTTTGAAGATGATATTCAATAAATAAGGACTTTAGTAATGTAAACACGAAGTTAAATTTTAAAGTGCAATTTTATTGTATTTTTTAGATCTAAAACTTTCATAAAGTTTTATTGTGAAAAAAAAACTGTATTGTAAATAATGAAAGGAAGAAATAAATATTTAAAATACATTTTTTTAATCTAGTAAGTTGTGAAGTTTATTTTTATTCATCTCAAAGAATTTTTTCATCTGTTCCTGATAACAATAGTGAACTCACCATGTCAATGAGCAAGTGGTGCTTGGCGGAAAAGAAAAAACAAACACGAAAAAGGAACCTTGACATCTTCAATAATCCTGAAAATAAGAGCTAGAAATATGATTTGGGCAACTACCACAAGATCATCTTTTATAAATTTGTAAAATCACATCTTATAACTCAAACACTCTTGCTCATCCATTATAATTTTCAACATTGCAGCTCCATCTATTGTGGTAAGTCAAATCAAGATGCAAAGTGAATATACTTGTACTTATATCTGTTTAAATGGCTTGCTTATTTAGAATGTATACCTTTAACAAGTCTATGTTATAAAAAAAAGTGTAAATATGTATATAATATATTTAAATTATCAAAGTGATTGTCTTGTCATGAACACATTTCCTGAAGTTGAACAAATTTGTACACCTAACCTTCCTATATAACAAGAATGCATTCTGGAAAAGTGTGATACTATGGGAACCTATTTTTACCAAGTACAAAGCGAGTGAAGTTCACATATGCGCATCCTCTTCCTTCGGGCATAAAATTCTCAAACATGTTTTTTTTTTACTTACAAGTACCAAACACAGTACATGTTTCAAGAGACCAAATATAATAACTTTGCGGTTGGCAAGACTTGCAAAATGTTATTTTTTAAATAATTGCCTAACTACTTATGAAATAAGTTACTTTATTTTTGAAACTTCTTTTAATCTTTGTGGGTTGTGAAAACAGGTAAGGTACATGAGTGTCACAGTTAATTATAATTGTAGTCGAAGGTGTTAGTAGCTTGTGTTAAGGAATCTGAAAAAAAAAGCATTCATATCGATACACAGTATACATTTGCTCTAAATATATTTGTTTACACCAAAAATAACTCACTAGTAGGCACAAATTTGTCCAATTTTATATTCATTTGAAAGAAACACTAAGATAATATTAAACTCAAGAAAAGTGCCTTTTCAACATTTTCAACTTAATATTTTTTCTTAGTTTTCCTATCTCCTGTATTTTTCTTCTTCAATCGTCAACAATAATTTCAAGACATACTTGATCCTAATTTTCTCAAAGTTTCTCCAAAATCAAATTTGTTTCAAAGTCTCCAATGTTTTTCCAAACTAATAATTTTTTTTTTACACATGATTAGAATATCAAAGAAAAAATATACATCATACTAAATATGAATGCATTAAGCTCTCACAATTTTCAAAAAATCTGACAAATCAATTAGCTTCTGCCATAACACTCAGCAGCAGGCAACGTACTCAACTTAGTCGAATGGTGGACAGTATTTATGTTGCTATAATGTGTGGAAATGTTGGGTCACTTGATGATTCTATCCACAACCATGATAAGGTACACACTTAATTTACAACAGTTGTATGTTTGTTAGAATTGGTAGTCAATCACGATAATTTTTCATGTCGCATAGCTAATATATATATCAAAGAGCTGCTTACTACCCAACTAAGAAGTTTTGTCTTGTTTGAATAGGTCCATCTGCACATTTAACTCACTATTTTTAAACTAAAAATAACAATAATAATCTAAGGCTGCATTTCAGAATCAGCAAACATTCCTCATCTGATCCATATTTTTTCTCCACTTGAAGTTAAGTTTGTGTTTTCTTTTCTTTAAGATCTTAAGCATTCACAAACTCAAATGTTGCAGTCAAGCTTGTCACAGCCATAATTTGATTTCAAATAATAAACATTGGTCTGAGTGCTTTATAGTGTAAATCTTAATAACATTCAACCTTATTTTAATATTCATTGGAGTCATAATCATCACCATAAACTGTTATCAGCCTGTGGCTGGGTCAATTTAGTAAAATACTGTCATTTTCCTCTATCCTTCCATCATTCTTTCTGTTATCTACTTCTCTTATCTCTTTCTTGGTCTTGCTTTCAGTACTTTTCATTCATACTTACTCTCCATCATTTGCTTTATATTCTCTGCTTTTCCATCCTCATTACATGCCTATACCATCTCAGCCTGGCTTCCTCTACTATCTGATGTACTCCCTGTATCCCCACTCTTTTCTTGGATAACATAATTCTTAATCCTGTTTCTCTTCATAATAGCTAACATACTCCTCACACACTTTATTCCCATGGCCTCCACTTTCTTAGTTTTTCTTACATTCAGTGTTCATGTTTCTGCTGCATATGTGACTATGGGTACAAATTACACCCTATACTTATACTTAGAGGGAACTTCTCTTCTCCATAGCAATATAGAACAACTTTCCTCATTGACCTAGATCCTCTCTACTTCCACCCTTCGTCTCAATCACACTTATAAGATATTTTACACTCTGTTCCTTTTACAGCTCAACTCCATCCAACTTTAAAGCTTTACTGAGCCTTATCCTCTTTCGTGTCTTACCATTATTTCACACTTCACAGTGCTAAATCTCACTCCACACTCTCACTTCCTCATTACATTCTTGTAACTGTCCCTGTGCTTCCTTTTCCTTATCCCCCGTACAATCAAGTCATCAGCAAACACCATGGCATTTATTATTTTCTCCTAGAGTTTCCTTCCACTTTACTCATGACCATTTCCATTACCATTACAAAAAGTAGTGAAGGAAAATACACTCCCCTGCTTCTATCTATCTTTCATTTTGAAACTATCCATCCACCCCATCTTCATCTTAACACTATTCATGTTATCCTCATACATAACCTTTTCTTACATTACAGCTCCTTTTTCCATTCCAGCCTCCTCCATCGATTTCCAAACTTTATTTCAATCTGCACTACCATATGCCTTTTCCACATCCGTAAGTACCGTACCTGGTCCTTCCCAAATTCATACCTACTTCCTATCAGCTGTTGTATAGCAAAGATCATGTTTATTGTAAACTTTCATTCCTTAAATCTGTGCTGTTCCACCTTCCTTTCATTTTCATTCATAATCTCTTTTTTAGTATTTTCTCACTTATTTTTGTACAGTGGCCCATTGGCATTATTCTCCTATAGTTCATACACCTCTTTCTGTCTCCTTTCATATAACTTGGCACTATAATTCCCTTCTTCCATACATCTGGAACCCTGTTTTCTTTCTATATCACTCCAAGCACTGTATATAAGCATTGTTTTCCTGCATCTCCCGGAGCTCTTATTAATTTCACACTTGTTTGTCCACACCTGGTGCTTTTTCATGTTTCATCCTCTTTAATTAATCCTCCATCTTATCTTCTGCTAATTATTCATGCTCTGCTTCAATCTCATTCCCTTCCTCTTCTGGGTTGCACATTTTCTCAAAATATTGCCTCTATAGTTCCTTTTCTTCTTCGCTCATCTTCATCATTCTTTCTTTTTCATCCAGCATTCTAACTTATTTTTTCTCTTCTATTTTTCTTCACCTTCTTCCTTCTACATCCCTTTCCACCCTCTCTGTCCGTTTTTACATCCAATCCTTCCTGCACCACATGCTTTGCTCTTCTCTTCTTCTCATTCCTATTCTTAAAACTCCTTCTGAATGCTTTGTTCTTCTCTTCTTCTCATTCCTATTCTTAAAACTCCTTCTGAATGCTTTGTTCTTCTCCTCCACTGCTACATTAACTGTCATTCCACCATTGTGTGTCTTTCCACTTCCTCTTAGCATTGTACTTCCACAAACCTCTATTGCACCCCCCCCCCCAAAT
>CABFOV010000295.1:184814-230267 GCA_902141375.1 Timema poppense
TTGCACCCCCCCCCCCAAATATTCTTAAACCTTTCCCATTTCATCTTCACACTTTCCATCTCATCCTTGTGTATTGCGCTTCTTGATTTTTTTTAAATACAGTTTGACAATAAGAAAGGCAATTAAGTGAAAAATTAAATTCGGATTACATAATTTATTTCATTCCTTTACCAGAACTTGACTAAGAAGACCTTATAATTTTAGCCAGTGCAGTATGACCTACACCTGTGATTAAGCGGTTTAAGAGACTCAATTACACTTATTCGCTGTAAATTCAAACCCTCGCGGGATAAATTGTGTGGTGGGCTACCAAATGTGGTTCACCCCGTTGTCACTAATGCAGGTACATTTCCATTTAACTATCCTCATTCATGCCTTATGGCTTAAATTTGGTTATGTTTGTGACAAATAAGCTAATAACAAATATTGCCAAACCCACACTCCAAAAAGAGAATGCCAATATAAAAAATAACATTTTGAATATCCATTGCTAACAACATTTTATTAACGATGTTTCTTTTAACAATCTATTGGCATTCATTCCTTAACTCTATCAAACACTACTTCAAGCATCCAGTTTCTTTCATTGGCATCCTTGCTCTAGCAAGAGAAGAAAACATTGATGACAAAGATAATTTTGTACTAAACTTGTGCCATGAAAATAAAATTTCTTGTTTTAAATATGTTAACAATAATAGTTGTTCATTTGTAATAAGGGCCACATTTCAAAAAGGTTATATTTTGTTATAATCTTAAGTAAAAAGAATTCCATCTTAATACCTTATTATTAAAAAAAAGAACTAACCACTTTATAAAACAAAAAGACTAACCCTATTTATTTTTAACAAAATTCCAAAATTTTCACTTACAATATTGGTGTGAATGTCGGGCTCTAAATCGTCCGCAGAAATATTGACATATGTGTGCCCGTAAGTCGATATCTCTCGGGTGTTTGGTTCTATTTAATGTGATAAAACAACTGTAAACACTACACATATTTGGTGTAAAAAAACCAGTTGTTGGAAATTGATCTCAACCAAAGAAAGTTTACAAATTTGGCACACTAACCTCCAAATATCACATTCTCTAATGTTGTATTTCCTAGACTTTAAAAAAAAAATATATAATAGGGATGCATTGCATGATGGCTCATCATAAGATCCATGGGCCTCACAAATTCATGAATGAGACTGCATGCGGGCCACAATTTTGACATGTCTGTTGTAAGAGAATTTTCAGGTTTATGTCAAAGTCCTGTAAATCACTTAGCTTAAGTTGTTCACCCTATTTCACACATTGCTGATTGCATGCAACTTAATACCATGAATATATAGTAGGTTGAAAGGCCTTAGTTTTATAAAAAAAATACTTATGTATTAGCTAAAGCAATGTATCAAAAACTTGAAATATCTTTTTATGGCAGTACATAAAGCTTTTGGTTTGGCACTAGGTCATTCTGTGGGTTTTCTGGAAATGTTTTTATTTTGATAAAGATTTTTCACTAGTGTCAAGTTTGTTTGTTAGAGAACAATGCAAGTTGATTTTGGTATAGAAGTTGACATAAGAGTATACAAACAATGTTTGTTGTGACTAATCTCTACTTGTGGAAGATAATATTGAGTATTTCATCAGGTATGATTGTGCTTCAAGTTTAAATCTGTTCTAGTTTTCATTGAATAAGAGAGAGAAAATATTGTTTTATGTTCGAAGAGAAAGCTCAAACCAAGTATATTTTGGGTTAGGAAGCTGCTAATGGGAAACTTTTCCACATCATCATACAGCTCATATATAATTATGAAACGAGGAGGTATTTCAATTAACTAAATCTAAATTGTTCTAAGTATTTGATTGTTTCCCGATTATTTTTGTCTCACCTTCCAATTTAGAAATTCTTAGCTATATGCAAAAGATGTATCCAGTTCTTTTTGAAGTACAGAACTGGTGCCAAAACAGTTAACAATGTTATCCTGGATCCATATCAATGTTATCCTGGATCCATATCAATGCACCACGACCTATACCATTGACCAAGTGGTTTAAAAGATACGAATTACAATTGAGAGATTATGTTTCAAATCCTTGCTGGATACATTGTAGGGTGAGTTTATCACATGGTATTTTCACTCGGGTTTGCTTCATTGTTGTCAAACTAATGCAGATACATTTATATTAGAATATCCTTATTCATACTTTTGGGTTAAATTTAATAGTAATAATAACCCTCATGTTGAATGGGGTTCTAAAAAGTATAGCCAAAATCCATACTCCAACAACTAACTGGTTTGTAGAATAACTATGGTTTAGTTTTCTTATTTTTATTTATGTCCATTTACTACCACAAACAGCACACAGCTTTCAGGCATGCTCTGACAAGCTAATGCTGGTATAATATAAAATGTGTTAACATATTTGGATCATTATGATGACTCCTTAGTAGCAAATAAACATATATTACTGCAATTGTCTTCAACACTGAGGAAAAACGAACTGATATAGAAAAAAAAGACAAGTCTTCTTTAATTGGCCCATTTTCGTAAATAATTAAATAAAATTATTTTTTATGTGTAGTTATTCTCCTTCCAATTATCTTGAAAAATCAATTTTTCACTGTATTCCTCAAAATCACTGCATTTTATTTCTCCAAAGTTATGAGACTTTCATCTCATTATTTTATATATAGACACATAAAGATAAGGTCTGATTTAGTTATTTTTTTTAAACTAGCATAATTTAATAACAGTATGTTTTTGTAGGTCAGCTGTTAGATTAAATATAACCTACATAAAATATTATATTTTCATGGTTTATGTAAAAACATTTTTATAGAGGTTTGTTTTATTAAACTACAACTTTGATTCTTTACACTGCTGTTTTTTTCTGGTCCAGTCACATCTGAGAACAATTTTTTTTTACAGCTATTCAATGAAAATGTTATTTTATAGACAGAAGTCCATTATCATATTTGAACAGTCATATATTTTTGAAAATTCATATTTTTTGTTATTCTACTCATAGATCAATATTAAATATATAAATAATTTCATTAGTTTATTGATAACATTTTTTAATTATTTGAGACATTTTTTTTTATAGTTTTGAATGAAACTACAGTTCACGTTCTCCATTCAGACGTTGTGGAAAAGAATGCCAAAGAGCTTGTTGCAGAAGAGGAAAGGGAGAAACTTAAAGCAAAAAAAAGAAAAGAGAAGAAGAAACGAAGAAGAGAAAAGAAGAAAGGAAAAGAAAATGAGAATGGAAATGCCATTGTAAATGTCAATGAAAGCACAAGCTCAAAAAAAGAATCACACATGCACCAAAAAATTGGATCAAGTAAAACAAATAAGAGGTGTGTGTGTATAATAAATGAATATAAACTCGTTGGATTTTATGTATAAAATTGATTACCATAATTTAAATTTTATTCTAAAATACATTTAGGATTTACAAATGTTTTCAATTTAATTCATTTTCACAAAGTTAAAAAAAGAAAATTTAAACCAATTTTTAACAATTCTGTTCCTTTGGAAATAATGATAGTCTTTTTAGTTTTTTATCTGTTTAGCTAAGTGCATGTAAAGCGATATTAATACTTATTGGCTTATATAATAAATGTATCATTTGTAAAATTACTCTTTCTTTGATTCTAGACCCATTAATGATTCTTCAGAAGATGTAATTGACGAAGAAGAATTTTTAGATCCGAATTCTGCCTTTGTATCAATTGCCATTAGTAAAAACAAGAAGAGCACTACTTCCTCAATATGTACACTGGAGAAATCTCGAAATGGCAGTGGCAGGAAAATATTTTCGGTAATTTAATAGCGTGTGTTTACACTTATGTACACAAAAAAAAAATGTAATTTTGAATTTGAGCAAGATATGGCTAAAGAGCAGTCATTAAAAATGTGTTTTTAAAAGTAAAAATAAGACTATTACATTATTTAATTTTCTTCTTAATTAAGCTAATAATATATTGTTTATTTTATATATAGGACAATGAAAATGTAATAGTTGCTGAAAGTGAAAGACTTGCAATGGCAGGCTACAACATGGCCAGCAGAGAGCAGTATGAACAGGCCGTCGACTATTTTACCCGTGCCATACGTCTCATCCACAATGACCACCGCTTCTTTGGCAACCGCAGTTTCTGCTATTGTCAACTGGGACACTTTTCAAAGTTAGTTACCATTTGGTATAATGATATTTGGTGATGAATATTTTAGGCCAATAACTAAAAAGGTCTAATATTGTTTAAATATGTACTGTGGTAATATTCTTGTAATTTGATTTTCCGGAAAGGCTAAGAAACAAACAAAAATCTTATTTGACCAATGATATATAGTATCTCCTAATATATTTTTAGGGTGCATTTTTATTTGTTTGTTTTAAATAAGGTCAGTGACATAATTTTAGTGACGTGCAATTTGCATGCAAATAGGCTGAAACACTACTTTTTTAAATGATCACCTTCAGTGCAACTTGTTAGAATTTAACTCCTGCCTTCAGGATTGGAGTTAACTAAATAAGCTAACAGTAAACACTTACAAAAATTGATTCAAATAATTTTAAAGGTTGAAAAAACTGTTTGCTTTTAATTTAATTGAAGTGGGATTCTTCTATATTCCATTAAAGTTTATATTTTTTGTAAATATTAATTAAAATCTAAGAATTTTATTCTTGTATGATTGTCACAATATAATTAATGTACTTTCAGAGCACTGAAGGATGCTGACAAAGCTATTGGTATTGCTCCGCAAAATCCAAAGGGGTATTATAGACGAGGGGAAGCGCTTCATGGACTGAAAGTATGTATTTTAATATTGTGTTTGTTCATATCTAGGCCTAACCTACCTATCCTTTCATGTTGGCTTCCTTCATTAATACTTACATTACATTATTGTACATTGTTTCTACACTGTCTTATACATTTACAAACCATGAAGCAATAATTAATTTTATTTGTATTTTAATCTTTGTTAGACTTGAGCATGTTTCCATTGTTAATAATTTATACATAACATAATAGGTAAAATTATTATTTATCTATTACAGGGCCTTTTCTGGCCATTGTGTACCTCTAGGATTAGTTGAATTTTTTGAACTAGTGAATGTGCTACCTCTTATTTACGTTCCTTCCCATCAACTAGTGTCAGCTAACCCTAAACATACTGTCATGTTTTGTTTAGAAGTTTTATTGACAAATAAATAGTGAAAGTAATATATTGAATTACATGGTTGTTGAAATATTATTGATTTAAAAAAAAAACAATACCATGTTGAGAAAAGTGTTATTTAATGGTTATTTTTTCATGTTAACTTGCCACCAAAATTGTGTTTGCATGTCACTCATAGGGCATAGGTTTTCCATCCCTGGTCTTAGTATTAAATATAAACATTTATAATTAAAAGCTACATAATCTACACTGGCATTTATTTGTAGTAATTTGGATGAACTAAACTTAAATTAGCCTTTCAAGTTAATGTTTTACAATAGAAATTATATTTAATAGATTATAATAACTATTCACTATCTAAAACCAAAGGGATATCTAGAACTACTGTCTTAACTGATAACCTGAAAGTGCCTTTTTCTGTGCTGCAGCTACACGCACTAAACTTGTTTTGTCATGTTTGCAGCCTTAAGTTAATATAGGGTGTAATAAGTAGGGAACAGGTTCATAAGCACCAAAAATGTTTAAAATAGACAGGAAAATATACATTAAAAATATGGTATCTAGGCACCAAAATAAGAACTTAAGTAAAATAAAACACCCACCCACACACACACAATAAGCACTGTAAAATTGATTTTACTAACAATTGTATTACCAACATCCTATTTACATTTTTTTTGCACCACTTCGTCTCACTACTTGTTTGGGTTACACACATATGTACTAAATACTCTGGTATGTTAGGAGCTAGGAAGGTGGAATTTAGAAGAAGTATATTAGCATTTGTGTGGAGGAGAAGACAAAACCATTTATAAAAAAAACTTTAAGTAGAGCTGACTGAGATTCTTATCTCAATCTCCCCTTCATAGGCAGTCCAGTCTACATTGAAAGTGACTCCTTAGCCCATTAGACTACCGAAGCAGGTCACATGCTATTAATCACTGGGTACTTTTCTAGATTTTTGATATTGCAATGAACAATATTTTCAGTTATAATGTTTTTAAAATTTGAAAAACCAAGTTCTACTTTACACAACAATGTCAAGGGATAAAATTTCAAATTTGCCATTTTCAAAGAAGTTAACACTGCTCCCATTGTCCTCCCCCCAATTTATGCTAATTGAGATTATTTAACAAGTTTCAATTTTCAAACAAACTCCATATGAGTATGCCACAACTTACAATTTCTAGGAAATTGGACTCTCTCTTTCAGCAGAAAATCCTTATCTTATGAAAAAGAGAAAGAGAGAGGCCAAAGCTGAAATAGAAGTGTTAAGGCTCTTATTCATAAAATAGGCAAAAATCAACGTAAACAACATTTATAGGCATTTTAAAATTAATATATTATACTCGTAAGAACATGAAATGCATATATGTCTCAACTGCCTATGTTTAATGATCAAGGAAAAGAAAAGGCAAATAGACAAAATTCAGCCTAGAGATAAGGGAGTACAAGTTAAGACTTATTTTTTCAGTATTTATAACAGAAAGGTTTTAGGTGCAATAAATATAATATTGCTTTAATATGTGTGTGTGTGTGTGTGTGTATATAGTTTGATTTTTTACACATTCTCAACAGTTTTTGAATGTGTTTCTCGTGGCTTTCAAAATACAAGTTGATGATAAATTTTTCTATTAAGTTAAAAAGTTTCTCATCAAATGCCAAAATACTTGACAGATGTTTAGGAATGTTGATAAAACTATGTGTAGAAAATTAAACTAAACATATCTGTTGAAACATTATCTAATTTATTTTAACTAAACTTTTGTTTTGTATAAAAACTAATAAAATACTAGTCTTAACTCGCTTTACCTTCCATATCACTTTAATCATTACAAATAAAGAATTATATGGCATTATGATAGCAATGAGTACATATTTTAACTCTTTAAAATTTTTATTCCAGAGTTAAGTGCTGCGATCATCGTTCTTGTAACTTTATGTGTTTCCTCCAAAACCCTTATTTATTTCATTCTAAGTAGCATTCTTTCCACCTGCATTGGTTATGAGCACGCAGACTAAACATGTTCATCTAGTCTGGTTTGCTTATGACGTTAAGTTCAAAGTGTAAATCACAGCAGTGTATAGGAGGTGTTTTTTTTTCCTAAATGCCTTTTTACTATTATCCTTCCACAATAGTAGATACAATTTCCTTTAGTTATTACCTTCCTTATTCTTATTATTATAATCAAATACAGATTGCTGAAGTGGATAGTAACATGCGAAGAAAAACAATCTTTTTATAATGCAATTTTAATGTTATTGGGTTGGGTGACTGTGTAGTATAAGCCTTAAGGCATCACTTTCACATTGGACTAAACTATCGATTACCAGGAGAGTGGAGTTCAAATCTCAGTCGGTTTTACCGAGGATGGTTTTCATTAAAATGGTTTTCTACTCTCCCTTCACACAAATGCAGATACACTTTTTTAAATTCAATCTTTCTCATTCTTAACTCATAAGTGTAATTGGTACCATATTCGTGTAACCTGAATATTGACTAGGAAGTAAGATGCAGTGCTAAAAAACTGTAGATTGGTAGAAACTTTTAAATTTTTATTTAACAAATTGAACTGAGTAAATATAAAAAAGTGATCTAAGGGTAAGGTGTCAAACTTATGTGCTGGGGGTCCGAGGTTCATTTACCTCTGACAAGACATGTATTAATCACAACTTGTGAATGTGTGCAATGCAGATTCAAATCCCATGTTAAACTGTAGGTCCTCCATTTCATCTCACAATCAACCTGCCATCACATATTAGCGTAAGTATGTATAATCCAGACGGGTAGCAAGACGCGGGTCTAATAATAATAATAATAATAATACAATTTGCATGCTCTCTAAAATAAATGTATGTACCACTTAAAAACACTCTTAGACTAGTTAATATTGGTAATAATATAATGATTTCTTATGTGTGTGACAGCAATACAAGGAAGCAGAGAAGGCGTTTGAGAAGGTGTTGGAATTAGACAATGAATGTGATGATGCCCAACAAGAGCTTGAAAATTGTCGGGTGTTTCAACTTGTTGAGATGGGTTTCCCGGAGAAGCAATGTTGGGCTATTATAAAGCAGTTTCACACTTTGCAGGTCAGTTATAAAGCACTAGTGTAGAGTTGATTCAACACTGCAGTGGTGGTAACTGACGGCAAGTAAAAGTTATCAAATCTACTTTCATGTGTCCATTTGCCAAAACATGATTAGCAAGACAATGGTTTGAGTTGGGATCATTTTTGGCAATTTCAAAACTTTCACAACAAACAAAAACTTTTTTACTTTATTAAAACTTAAACTTATGAAAATAACTGTTTAGATGTTTTGTTTTTAGTGGAAGTGGCATTTGTGGTGGAAGTGCTTTACACAGGAAGGATTTTAAAAGGCTACATTTCCTTTACAGATCAAGATTGCAAATCTGACGAAACGAGGGTGGTTGATGAAGTCATACAAACCAAGTTCATCTGTATTTATGTGTGTTTGTTTTCAAAATAAAAGTTTTAGTTTGAAATTAGTATTTTTATGAGTCTTTATTGTTCTTTTAATAAGTTACATAAAAGCCAATTCATACAGTAATCCATAGACAATTATTATTACAAGTGTTTATTAACACTTTTGATTGATAATTTATTATTATTATTATTATTATTATTATTATTATTATAAAGTGCCCTGGCAATTTAGGGATAAGGTGTCAGCCTTCTTTGCTGGGGCCCCGGGGGTTCAATCCTCGGTCCCGGCACATATTTATTTGATTGCCAAACCCTTCCTCCACCTCTGACAAGACGTGTATTAATCACAATTTGTGAATGTGTGGAATGCCAGCCAGTCCTCCACTGTGGTTCGAATCCCATGTCAAACTGTAGGTCCTCCATTTTATCTCGCTATCACCCTACCATTACACATTAGTGTAAGTGTGTATAATCCAAAGGGGTAGTAAGACATAGTGATATTAATAATAATAATAATAATAATAATGTGTTATTATAAAGGAAATAATAATTTCCCCATAAGTTAACGTTGAGTGACTTTCACCCAATGTTAACAATACAAATCTTTTGCTGTCAGTTAACACCACTACAGTGGTGAATGGACTGTACTATGGCTATTCATAAATTGTTTGATAAAGTTGGTGATGCCACAGTTATCAAAATTGATTCCAGATAAATGCTTCATGATAACTTGATTTTTTGACAAGCTTTCACACTACCTCTTTTCTTTCAATGTATAGGCTGCAATCAATGTACTAACGTCAAGCTGCCCCCTCTCAATGGACAAAAGTGACGTGTTTTACTCCGACGACGAAGAATTAGATAATGGCTACCCAGAGTTTGAAAGTACCACACAACATGCTTCATCTGGGCTGAAAGATATCAAGATGGAGTGAGTATTTTAGTGCCTTTCTAAATCATTTAATCGCTGAAGTTAGAATATGTCTGGCAAAGAAATACTTACTTGGCAGGATGAATTCAGAAGTATATTTTGGATTTGAAGGGGCCATTCCTAATTCATATTCTGTTGTCAATTCCAGTCCATCAAATCCTGAAGGACACACTTCATTGTGGGTTGGCAATGTTACCCAGAAAGTCACAGAGAAACAGTTGACTGCTTTATTCAACAAGTGAGTGGGTAAAGGTTGACTTCTGAGGGTTGTAACAAGTTGATTGTATCAAGCTTAGGGTTTTTACATTTTTGATTTTATTTTAAATGTATCACTTAAATTTTAACAAATGCCATTTGCAAATTAATATCACAAAACTAATGTGCTTTACTTTGATCCAGAAGGTTAGGGTTGTATTCCCGATTAAATAAATGCACTGTGGCTTTTTTACCCCCATAATATATTTAGCCTATCCTCTTTCCAGTTGAATGTTTGTATATTTTTTTTTAAATGTAACCTGGTTCTGACTGATCCCTCTCTCCACTCTGAGTACGCTTTTATACTCTTTTCTTTGAGCACACGCATGGGACACAGTGGAGAGCTGGGAGGCAGTCAGCGTGAGAGGAGAAACTGGCAGCTCTATTTATACCACTCAGATACATAGGTTTACAAAAATGAGAAAACATGTGGTACAGTTAACATGGATACAATCAAATATTTGTTCGGCGATACATCTGCTTTCTTCAGCAAATTTACTCTTGGTAGTTTATTTTTCCTTTTTCTTTAATTTTATCGCTTTCCTTTATTATAAAAAAATATTAGCTTAAATAGCCAGCACATTAATGAAAACCATATGAAATAAACAAATAACATACTTGTTTATAAATTTACATTACATTATTTCCTAAGTTTCACTGCCTACCTTAAGATTATCCTTAACATTACTTGATGAGTAAATATTAAACAACATAAATTATTTTAGGTATGGCCCTTTGTTGAACATCCGCCTTCTCTCCGAGAAGTTTTGTGCATTTGTAAATTACCGGACAAAGACTGCGCCAGGCTTGGCCATGAAACACCTGCAGGGTAAGGAAATTGGTGGGGACCATCTTTTGATACGTTTTCCCAACAACCCTGTGGCTGAAGGCTATCAGCAGATACTTGTCAAGAAAAAGGAGATTAAGTCTGCACCAGTTGTCAGGTAAGTTATTTTGAACAATTTATTAATTTCTATTGACGAAATGCTAAAAAAATTTATTTCGAAAGAGCCTAAACTTGTTTCTAGTTCAAATAAATCAGTATTAATACTTTTTAGTTCGTGAAGTGAAACGATTAGAGCCGTGCAAGTTTTTTTTTAAATCAGGGGTTTGATCAGGATTGTATTCATTAAAATAAATTTAGCATGAGATTCGATTCGAATTCAACTCACACTTTTTTAGCCATCAGGTTAGATTCAAACTCTACGTTTTTAAAGGCATAAGATTTGATTCGAAGTTGATAATGGTGGATTCGCACAGGCCTAAAGTTTTTTTTACTGAAATTATTTTTAAATTGTAAATCTATATATTGTGCAAGAAATTTAATTTTAGAATTTTTTTCTAGGTGTTATTAACCAAATTTTTGGAAGATTTTTTTTTTTTTAGAAATTTTAAACTGAGATTTAAATTTTTTATGACAAAAATTTTAATATTTTTTCTGGCTTAATATAGGGTGTCTGATAATCTTTCATATAGTATAAAACTATAACTAGGTTAAAAATCAGGGCTAAGTCAAATGCTTGAAGAGATGCTATACTTTTTTAGTATTTTTTATTTAATTTGAGGTATTTCACGTGCACTTTCTGAGATGAATGTTAATATAAGAACACAACCTACAAACTAACTTGATTCTAAAACCGGCACAACACACAATTCTCTTGCTGTTAATTCACGCTTGTGAAAGTGCAAGCCTCAATTTCTCCAAAGAGATTTTTTTTTGCCAAGCCAGGAATTGAACAGAGTACTCTTAGTTCAGCAGTAAAACACACTCGTCACTGAGTTTGGGAATTGGATATATGTTATTCTTAAAACGGGCAATTCAACACAAATTATGTAGGTCTTTGCAGGAATGACATTTTTGACTTTAGGAAATTTCCCACAAGAACAAGACAGGAAACAGGGGGGGGATTAAAATTAATTTTTCACTTGGACTTAAAATTAATTTTCAAATTTAAAATTTTAACTATAACTCAGCATTTTCATTTATTCATAAAAAAAAAGGATCAAAATAAGAAGTTTTTGGCAATTTGACTAAAAGGGATAAAATTTATTAGTTTCAATTAAGTTAAAATGTAATAATTGTAAACAATATTACTGAATAGTCAGGAAAAGGGACAAAAACTCTGATGGCTCTTTACAATAAAATTAAATTCTGTATTCCTGTAGAATTTTTCGAAGAAAAAAAATATGTATACTCAAAATTTGCATGTTAATTTATTTTTAAATTGTAAGTTTTACAAATAAAAAAAATAAATATTATTTGGTCCAACAAGTGTTGAGTGAGGTTAAATCAAATACCTAGGCCTAATATAACTATATACAAAAATTAGTTTATCCAGCTGTTATTATTTATGAAACAAAAACAAATTAATGCCATTCAAAATAATAACAATAACCTAGTAGAAATTTATTTATGCAAATAAGTGTGATATAGGTTTCTTTTGTGCATAATTTGATATTCAAAGGTAACTTTTATCATTATTTTGCACTTAACATGTTACCCTACCTTAAATAAATTCAATTCATGGATAGGGCTAGGATGTTGATGACAGTCATCTTTTAGTTGTCTTTTAGCTGAGCGATCTGGTGCAATGCTCCAATATATATAAACTCTCTTCAAGACATCCTGTTTACAAATATATCCTTTTTTTTATTCCCCCCCCCCCTTTTCCCTTTTTTTCTTTTTAATGCCTTTTTTTTTCTTTTTGGGGAATTTTTATTTCTTTTTTTTAGTAATTTTTTCATGTTNCATATTATTTTGTGAAATTACGTCTCCAAGCCTTAAGTAATAGTTTATAAAAAACACTTATTTCAAAATACTGAAATAAAACATAAATCCCCCTCGGATACATTTCAAATCCTCCAATATTATCGAATATGAAGCTGAAAAATGGACTTAAATCAAACTATAAATGACTTCTAGATGCATTCTATTGTCAAAAAGTTGCCGAAAAAGACCGCATCAAATAACTAATATACTAGATGCATCTAACTGGCAGAAGAAGTCAGAGGAGGAAAGCTCTAAATAGCTTCCAAGGTCATCCAAATCTCAAAAAGTCTAGTGGAGGACAACTCCAAATAGCTTTTAGATGCATGTCATTTGGAAGAATTTTCAGGCAAGGACCCTAGTTTCTGAAATCATTAAATTTTCAAAATGTTGATGGAAGACCACTTCAAAGATTATCTTATAGAAGGTATCTAATTATTTAAAAAATTAAGGTGAGGAACACACTAAATAGCTTCGAGTGGGCATCCAAATTTCAAAAATTTCTCACTGAGGAACACTTTAAATGGCTTATAAACGAATCTAATTAAAAAAAAAATCTAAGCGAAAACTACTCATAGCTTCTAGAGTAAACCAATTTTTCAAAAAAATTGTTTAAGAATTTAAAAATATTGGAGAGCATGACCACGGTTGAGCCCCCTCTGAAAATGATCTGGATCCGCCTCTGCATATGGCGTGTCGTGGGCGCAGAAGCTAAGATGTCTTGCAAGTACTCTTTTCGGTGTCTGCCAAAATGTGGTTAATAGTTGGGTACAACGTTTACAAAATTTCATATATTGTACTCACATTTTGATAATTTGTTCTTATATAAATATAACTCTACAAATAGCTTGTCACTTTATATAAAAGTGTGAATTAAATGTTCTTAACTTTATTTATAGTAGATCCTGGGCCTGTTTCTACTAAACACGTGAACCAAGATTTTAATCTAAAAACAGATTCTGATAGGCGAAACCTCTTTAAAAATATGTCACTATGGCAACAACCTTTTTATCTTTCAGATAAAAGTTATCAGTTACTTAAACCTCCTGATAAAAATGTGATGGATAAATACATTTTGTCTGGCATATAAATGCTATCTGGCAGTCATAAGACGCATTTTTAACTTATTTACCAGATAGAAATATTTATTTACCATATTAATATTTGTCCAATCCAAAAGTCATAAGACTAGCCCCGAGTGATGCAGGACCATATATGGTACGAGCAGCTAATTCATCGATGGCACTTTACTCTAAAATAATACATGTCACGTGCCTGGCACATGGTCTACATAGAGTTTGTGAAGAAGTGCGAGCAAATTATTCCAATGTAGACAGGCTTGTGGCGAACGTTAAAAAGGTTTTCTTAAAAGCACCCTCACAGGTTGCACATTTCAAAGCAGAAGCACCAGACATCGCGTTACCACCACAACCTATCATCACACACTGAGGCACATGGTTAAATGCATTCTTGTATCATTGTGAACATTTCCAAGTAGAGAAACAAATAGTATAGAGTTTTGACTGAAGAAACTGCTTCACTACAAATTGCTCAAGATATGTTCTCTGACCCAAACATGGAGGGCAGTTTGGCATTTATTAAGTTAAACTTTGCATTATTGTCGACATCTATCATATCACTGGAAATAAGGGGTGAAGCAATGGCAGATTCCATTTCACTAGTCAAACAGTTGTTAACAATGCTTGTGGAAAAATTTCTACAGCTATTTTCTCAAGAATTTTTTTTAAACATCCATTATAAGATTTTTTTTTCCTTTTACGATGCATTTTCCTTAAGTTTTAGGTTATTTAATAAAGTAATTTTTTAGCCTTTCAAAGTGCATATTTTAATTTTTTTACATCCTCAAGATCCAGGCCCTATTCATGGATAAATATTACCATTCATTATAATATGTAGCCAAAGTGTGCTTATGTTATTTAATGCCACTCAGTTGTGTTGGATATGTAGTTGTAACATAAAAGAGACTGAAGTTTTTGGTATCTATCATATTAATGGAAGATAAGGTTTGTTTAACCTTAAAAAATTAATAATAATCTTAATAAACATTAAATACAAACAGGGCATTTATAGATGGTTTATTTTATTGAAACTTTATATATATTATCTTTTTCAGAAAAATCTCAGAAAATAATTTTTCTCACCCAAGTTTCGGGAACATCCAATTTCCTGAATTATTTTCCCCAAAGTCCGGGATCCCGCTAAGGCCTAAAATTATGGAAATATTTTGATCCTATTTTGATCTTGATCATTTATAAAAGAAATTAAATACAAATTAATTTTATGAGCATTGCTTTTCTTTTGCTATAAAATTGAATTCATTATATATATAATTTTTTTTTGTTCTAGCACTAGTTGTTCTAAGTTATCTGGCCCTGTGAATGGGAATGAGTGTCATTTCTGGAGAACAACTGGCTGTGCCTTCAGTGACAAATGTCGGTACAAGCACGTAAAAGAGAACAAAGGTATCGACAAGAAACCATGGCACAAATCGTCATGAGCAAAAGGATGCATTGGCATAATTTCGGTAAACAACTCTCCATCCTTATTACTTCTTTTAATGTGAAACTTAGAACCATTCCCTTGTTGTGATGTTTGTCACACTGCCAATGTGATATTTTCCACACTCCCAATGTGATAATTGTCACACTGCCATTAAGTGCATCGATTTTCTTTTTTATTTGTGTGTGTGTGTTTGGCCTGTTGTCTCATTTTCCGAAACTTGAGTTCATAATGCAAAATATTTCCCATGTTTTTACTATAGACTATGGAGTCAATAATATCAGCTAATTTTTAAAGCCTTATTGCAGCACTAGTTTTCCTTTTTGAACTAAGAAGGTCAATTCAAATGTAAAATGTCAGAAATAATTAAACTTTTGAGAGTTTGTTTTTTGTAAGTATTCACTCAATGATGTAGAACATATTGAAAGCTACACTTGGCTCCCATCTTTTTATTCTTACTAATGGTTTTTTTTTAAGATTTGCCTAGATACTAACTAATTGTATTTACTTACTGCTAATTTTGGAGCACATTTTCCCCAAGTAATTTAATGCAATTTGAAAAATCGATTTTTAATGCAATTTGAAAAATGCTGTTTTAATAAGTAGATATTCTCAGGGTATATCATGTGTTTGATAATGTTTTTTGCAACATGATGTATTAGCAATCATTTATCAAGCTTCAAATATTGAATCTTAGTGGTTTGGAAACTTGGGTTAAAGTCGATGAAGGACATTTCATTTATATATTTAGCAACTGTACAGACAGTATAAAATTGTTTAGTACTCTTGAATAAATGCAACTACATCACACATAATATTTTCCCCCAACACTGTTCTTCTAGGTTAATTTGAAATTCCTATTTAGATTATGTGAATAATCTAAAATGATTTTGAATATCATCCATCAAACTTTTGTATTAAAAATTTTAATAGTAAATCTCTCCATTTTTTTTTTCCATGGAAGTGATCACAGCCCCTTTATAGATACACTCCCATCTACCCTGAAAGGTGTCAGTCTTGATCTTGACTGATTACACTATGACTCCATCTTTTAAGCTACACCATAATGGAATAAAGCAGAGTAAGCTTGCTACCTTTCAGGGTTAGTGAAGTAGATCTATTAAATTTGAGGTATGTTTGTATAAGAAAATTAGTTTTATTGATTTAAAAATATAATAGAATCAAGTTATAAATAAACTTTAGAATATTATTCGGACATGATAACCTTACACGCCTTCCCTCCTCCAGCCAGAAAAAGCAGAGCTGGTCTAGCAGCATTACAGTCTAAGTAGAAATTATTCTCCTCTCATCCACCAACCCAGCTTCCCATTGTTTGACCATAAGATACCATTATTAGTACCTGCAGGCAGAATAATACAATGCCAGCCGCACTTTTGTAAAATGAACAAAGAGTCGGCAGCATGGTTGCCACACACCAAGAAAACAATTTTTTATGTTGGGGGTGGGGACTAATGTGGATAATGAAATATTTGCGAGTTTATTTAACTGCACGCTTTCAGTCTTTGCAAAAGAAGAAAACTGTAAATTGAATAACTAGTGAACTGATTCGAAAAAACTTATCCCCTTTCTCCTTTGCACTCACCCTTCTGAAACAGAAAGTTTCCCCATCAAGCTTAAATAACTCATTTTTTTATACCAATTAAATGATTTCACAAGTCCATTCCATAAAAAACGAGATTTCATTTTTTTTTAATTTGGCTCTAAATTGTATGAATAAATAGGCATTCATTTTGGAGAGAAAAAAACCCAGGGCATTTTATAGTAATACAATAGTGGCAACCCTGAGAAGATTTAGGCTGAAGGAAATATCACTTTAACTTCCTGTTGTGTTGCTATGTCCAAAAGTAATCTCTCGCTCTTGCATGAATACATTTTCAAATAACACCAAAAATGAGGAGCTTCTTTTGAGGGCAGTTTATTCATGATTATTTAATTAATATACTGTATACACTTTTTTTTTTTCATTGATTACCTACCTGTTCAGATTACACACACATAGAGTAATTACACTAATGTGATAGGGCTAAGGAAGGTGTGATTGAGGGAAAATGTATCAATATTTGTGTGAAGGGGAAGAGTTAAACAATTTAAGAGAAAAAAAACACTTTAAATACATCGGTCAGGATTCAAACCCTGACATACCAGTCACTGAAAAGTAGACCAAACGAGCTTTACATTTAGAATGTGGTTTTATACATACTCTTATGATGGATGTTGAGCATTCACAAACCATAATCAGTTGATCCTTCATATACAAGATGGCACAAAAGTCAGTTTTCCTCTTATGTAATAATTAATAAGAGAAGGACTTTATATTTAACCTGAACACTGAACAGATACAAAGAAACGGCAGAGAGACATTGCTAAAAAAACATAAGAGAAGGGGGAACTGACTTTTTGGCCACAATGTAAACAAAAACACTTTTAAATTTTGATTAATTTCAGCTATTAATTATATGTGTAAGTAGTAAAATGTGAGGAAGTTTTAGGTCATGTAAAAGTTCTATAGCTCTTTCACTAAGAAAAGACTGATATAAAATTAAGGAAATTTAGGGTATTTGGTGTACTGTAAAATATAAGACAAATCGTTAGTACTCTCATGTATTGTGAAGATGTTCATTCTGGATTAGTTTCTTAGTGAATTAAAATTGGCAATAAAGGCACTATGATCCATTAAATAAACTTAAGTGCACTAAAAATATCTTACTAAACAATAAGCTTGTGCAAATCCAATATTTTCAATTTTGAGTTGAATCTGAATCTTTGCTTACTACTTGAATTAATTCCAAATTGGATAACAAACTTTGAAAAATTTTGGGAATCAAATATAGTGTAATATTTTAAAATAAAAAAATTTCAATCTATATTCAAATCAAATATTTAGTAAATAACTTTTTTCAAGTCAAATCAAAATTAATAAACCTATATTTTTAAGAATCAAACCCAATAAAAATTGATTCCACAAAACAAATTTAAACAAGGCATTATTAAAATTAAATGTAAACATGGTTATGTGACACACCTGAAATGTTCTGATGAAACAATTATATATTTTAATAACAAATTAGTTGGTATTAAAAGAATATAATTATTCAATATTTTGATTTTTAGATTTGAATTCCAAATCAAATGCTATCATATCCAAATCTGAGTATTATTTGTATCTAACATTTCCTATCTGATCCATAACTTTCAAATATTATGATTAAAGATGGTTGAATCAATAATTTTACAAATCTTCATTTTACCTAAAAAAAATTCCAAATCTCGAATGCATATCATAGAAGATATGGATGGTAAAGTTTGCTACATAAAAAATTGTAACTAAATGTTAGTAAATACTCTATAATGGGAATTTAATTTATTCAATTGGTAAATTAATGGACTTGGGTCAGGTTTTTAAATTTCCATAATTTTGTTGGTTTGAAATGCCAATTAGTAGAATAAGATTACTGAAACAAATTTTGCTACAAAATTTGAAATTAATGTTTTTTTATATTTATCCAATCCTTTAATCTAGAAAATCCTTATATTCCTTATTAAGACTAAGGATTTAGTATAAAATTGAATCTAAGTTAGATTCAGATTTAAATTTGAAACTTCTAAGCATCACACAGACCTACTAAACAACAAAAACAGGAAAAAATTACATCAAATGGAACATCACATTTCAAGGCAATATTTTAGTGTGTGACCACTTGGGTATTTCTAGTTAAATGTGTTTGTACTATGTACATCATAAATATATGCCTTAGATTTATCATGTTTATTGCTCTCTTTTATGTTTGATTACTTTTTTATTTGTATGTGAGAGACTAACACGCTGGTATTCCTAAAAATAATATTTCCATTTTGAATATATGTTCATAGTGTTTTGTGTTTGTCATTGTTAAAATGAGTATAATCTTTTATGCTAAGTATAAGCATTTATGACTTAGAAGTGACTGAAGCTATGTTTAAACTTACTTATTTAAATGATTTTCAGTGACTGTTTAATTATGTTATGCAAGTGAAAGGCTGACAAGTGTGTCGATATTAGGGCTGGGTGATATCTCGCGAAAAACTAGTTCAATATTTACATAAATTTGGATGTGACAATATATCACCTATCATGATATATCATATACTATGATATATTATGAATGACTATGCAGCGCTGGGTGATATCTCGTGAAAAACTAGTTCAATATTTACATAAATTTGGATGTGACAATATATCACCTATCATGATATATCATATACTATGATATATTATGAATGACTATGCAGCGGTGGGTGATATCTCACAAAAAACTAGTTCAATATTTACATAAATTTGGGTGTGACAATATATCACCTACCATGATATATCGTATACTATGATATATTATGAATGACTATGCAGCGCGGTGAACACTATATTATGGTATATTATGGTATGATATATCATGAAAGACGATGCATCATTTTTCATTATATACACATACATCTATATTGTTTGACCCTGACCTACAATAGTGGTGATCTAGTGTTTTATAGACCTTGTTTTTATTACTGTAATTAAGAACATAAAATCACTAATTATCAGCAATAAAATAATAAATAATATGGTGGCAGAATGCTGCGATTGATGTCATGTCCTGAATTCTATGTATAAATAAACTTGGTTAAAAATGCAACACATATTGACATTAATGCAACTTGGTGACACATCGTCCTAAGCCTAGTGCAAGACACTATCAAGTAAAGCTTGATGCAAAAGTTTACTTAGTACAATGTACATATTAAAAATCATTAATGCTTTAACTTCTCTCCCTGGTAGGAGGTTAATACCAAGTGAACAGTTGTACTCTAGACGATGTTGAATTGTATAAAAAATTAATGTTTCTATTACTATTACAGTATATTTAAAAGTTTTCTAAAATTTACTATGGCTCAATTTTTTAAATTATTTATAAACAAGTTTAAAACGTATCTTATTTTTAAACTTGTCTCTTATTTAATTCTGAAAATTAAGATATACCTATTCAACCCAAGCTCGATTCTCAGGAGCTTTATGAAAAGCTCACTCGAGATTTACTAAAATTTCAAAGAATGTGAGCTTGCTGACCCGTGGTATTTTGGGGTGTGGGTGAAGAATACTTTGCTAATGGCTTAGTTTGTTTAAAACATTGATAGCAATCAATTCCAAAGAGCAAAGTTGTGCCAAGTCGCAGGAAGTTTTGTTTAGTAGAGAAAAGACGCTACAAACGAGTTAAGGTGTCTTAGTGAAATATAAGGTAGTGCTGGTCTTGAAATTTAGTCTATGCATTTTAAACATTTGTGTGGCTCTATATTAATCTATTATTCATTACTTTTTAATTTTTAACTAAAATTAGTTTCAATTTTAGGGATTAGGGGGAATAAGCCCACTTGCCTCACCGTGAGTGTTCTACTGTAAAGTACTCTATAAAGCAAATACAATCTATTTGATAATACAATGTTTGTTTGTTGTTAAATTTTTAAAATTCACCCAAAATAAACTCATCTTTCAAAGTTTGACCTTAAATACAGATAAAAATAGTTCAATAGAGTTTAGTGTTTCATTAAAATGGGTTGTGCTAGTCACTGTATGTTTTATCCATCACAACTCTTCAGAACAGGATATTCATAAAATGAAAAGCCAAGAAGAGCAATCTATCTTATTTTAAACTTATATATGGCTAGTTAATAATGGTAAAAAATTTATCAAAAAATCCATTTACTGCTCTTAGAAGAATAAATTAATTAAGTGACTATAAAGTAAAATTTTTTGTGTTAGTAAATATATCCATATCAAAACTTGATTAGTGCTCAACAAATAACAGGTGCCAGACCATCCTCAAGCTTAATTTTTTCGAAAATAATAATTCTTATTTAATGTTTGTTTTTTTCTATTGCTATTTTGAGAATATAAGCTTAACAAAGGTTTATTTACTCAAATGTCCTATTCCCAACAGAAATTTATAGACACCAGTTTCTTTATTGTTCAGATGTTATGGCTTAACAAATTACTGCCCCCGCACCCGCCTCCCTACATCAATTTGTTTGAATCTCTTCAACCATGAAAACTTAAAAAAATAAGCGAGATTAGATATCGTAAATATTAGTTTAATGGCTCTAGCATATACAAAATCTTTAGTCGTCCACTTGTGAAGTGTACCCCAGTGTGTGTGATAATAATCAGAGTCATCGGTAATTTGTAATACCTTCGCAAGCTTTAACTATTGCGTTACAGAAATTAAGTCACACTCAAGAAGGATTTCAATAACTGATACAACTCATGTCTGAGAGGTTAATACAAACGATATATCACGATCTCAAAATCCTTATATTGCCCAACCCTAGTCAATACAGGATTATTAAAGCCAGAAGGTTAGAATGGTTGCATTTTTACTAAAAATATACTCTTTAAAGAAAACTTTTCCCAATTTTAGGAACATAATTAATCATGCAAGAAGATACAGGAAATAGGAATAAAATAAAATCAAATAAACAGTCACAATAAATATTTCTTTCCTTTATCATATTAAAATGTTATTAAACAACATGAATTTTATGTCGCTCTGTGCTGAGAAATTATTTATTTATACATACACACAGATATATCTATATATATATATATATATATATTTATATACACATACATACACACACACACACCTTGAATTTCTTATAATTTAAATTGATAAGCTGTGAAATTAGAAATGACACTTTTCCCTAATTTTAATTATTTTCACACATTTCCATAATTGATTAATACAAATCTATTGAGCATTTTTTACAAACTGGTCATGCATATTATAAAGAAAAATTATTTTTTTTTACCGACCAGCTTTGGTATTTGCTTAGTCAAATATTATTGTGTGGGCTTTTTATATAGACAACTTCACTGTTGCTTTCATTGTGTAGATAAATATACAATATTTTACATCCTTTGTATTATCTTCTTGATTGACATATTGGCTATAGTTAAAGATGGATAATTTAAAGGTTGAAGCGCCTATCCCACCTTCACTTACTACTTTAACTGAACATGAACTCGCCTCGGTGGCATAGTTAACTAATGCGCTAGTTTTGTGTTTAACTAGACTGTCGAGGACAGGGAGATGGAGGTTTGAATCTCGGTCAGGTGAACTGTGGGTGGTTATTCCTAAATGGGTTTCCAATCTCCCTCTAAGCAAATGTGGGTTCATTTATTCTAAATTCAACCTTCTCAATGCATGACCCATTCACTTAATTGAGTACTTAGGCGTATAACCCGAACGGGTAATAAGACGCTGTGTTTAATAATATTAATAATAATAACAACTAAATGACCCATGCTTATTGAAGAAAAAGTATTCATATACTTAATGGAAAATGTTCAATATTAAGCAACAATCATATTTAAGATGTACATTCCATTCACCCTGTAAGGTAACAGTCTTACCTTACATGTCCTTAGCTCACAGTTTAACTACGCTTGTGCTTAAATTTGTGTTTGACTGCCTATAAACTATCTGTTTACTTTCAAGGTATAGTAAAAATAATAGGAATACAACAAGGTCAAATATAATATGACTTTTATTTGTACTTATTGTTGTGAACTATAATTTTTTTGTTTTCTCTTTTAGGAAGTTGCATTTCACATTAATAACTCCCTCCCAAAGCATTTCACTAGATTAAAAATATTAGCCAAGGGATTGGTTGATATTTACTGATTTTCTTAATTAATATGCATCATAAACTCTTTTTGCATCAAAAGCATTATTGAAGAGTGAATAGTTTTCATATTTTCACTGAAGACTATTTTATATTTATTCCTATCACACTTTCCAATAGTCTCAATAAAACCTAGACTAACTTAAATTACTGAAAACTTACTATATGGATTGACAAGGGAAAAATTAGCAGAGAAGGGTGATTGTTAGATATAGAACACTTTAAAAAAATGCACCATACAATAAACAAAACAAACAGGCTGAATTTATGAAAAATTAACGACTGTACACGATACTATAATTGTACAATATGAACAGACTGTGTAAATAAAGCTAGCACATTCAACATGAGTGGCAATATGTTAACTTTACTAAAATTAGAGATGGGTTGAATCCTGTATTCCTCGAATCCGAATGTTAGCTTTTGTTTCAAATCTTAAACCAAAATTCAAATCTGTGAATCTTTAAAATTGTACATTTAAAGTTAGAGTGAAAATATTTAAAAGTTAATTGAAAAAAAAGTTGTTTGGTGCCATAATATTTTGTTTGCTATGTATATTATGTTATAAACAACAAAAAGAACACTTTTATTAAATTAATCATACTAATACAATTTTTTTATTTTGTTAATCTCCCAACTACAAAATTGTTTGAAATTGTTATATTAAGTCAAGAGTCAAGGTCTTTATATTATTGTATTCATATTATATTTGAAAGAAGGTATAGGAGAGGTGGATAGAAACATATAAAAGGAACAAACACAATATGGCTTTTACAATGAGAAGGACATTGCTGCCATAGGGCAAAGGGTTAAGAAAGAAGGAAATTGAGGTGGACTGGATAGGGATAGTTGACGTACTTTGAGTGGGTGAATGAATACATTTGGGCCAAAATAAATATATAATATAAATTAAAGATCAATACTTTCCTATATCCATTGATTCAAATTAAGACATGTGTTTTTACTTGCAAAATATTATACTGCTTAGCTGGTGTGATCCGTTCTTTGTACTGGGAATCTATAAAGTAGGCCTAGCTTTGTTATTTTTTGTCTTCTCTATATAAAAATGCGAAAACTCTCACTCACTCATCACTTATTCTTTTACTTCCTGAATACCTAGAAGGCTGAAATTTGGTATAGTTGTACATCAGAAAGTACTTAGAAAAACTAAGCAAATCTCAATTGATGGGGTGGGATATGGAGGGGGGGAAGGTTTTATTAATTTACAAAAATCATTTAAGAGAACCCAACCTAAACTTTATTCTGTCTGAACAAATCAAGAGGGACTATGAAACGTGCAACGCAACTTCCTAAACAAGAAAACTAAAAAACACAAAAGGTAGAGAACGGAAAATTGTAGATAATGATAGGTCTCTTTGGTAGGAGCATGTAAAAGAAATAACGTAAAGGACATTGGATGCAAATATATATATATATAATATATCGCTATAAGGAAAACCTCTTTTAGATGAGGTAATTGTATTATATTTGGAAGAAGATACAGGAAATATGGGTCGAGACACATAAAAGGTATTATATTTGAACTGCTTTTTTGAGATTCTTACAAATCTGTTGAATAGCACAGGATTCGAGGAATTGATTCAAGCATCTCTACTAAAATAATTGTAACTTACTGTTCTGATTTTAAACACTCAAAAGGGATTGGAGGAATGGTCAATTCTCTTAAAAATGAGCCTCGCATGTCACAACACACAATTATATTCCAAACTTTTTGTTGACCGACTTGAATTACATGGAACTGTCAAACTTTTGAGACTACTGTACTTTCATGAAGATTTCATAGCCCTAATTACTATCAAGAATGAACTTTGTATCTTCATTAATAACAGACTGTTTCAATCCTATAAGTTTAATAATAATAAATATTGTAATATAGACATTTCTGCAGTAACCATGGTAGCCTATTTGCCAGTTTGTACAACTAGTATTCTTTGACTGATATTTTAAAGTTATATCTAGTTCACTTTCATGCTAGAAATTCCATCATGTTATAGCTTTGCGTGTAGGTTCCATTTGAACTATTTTAATTTTTATTTTTTTCAAACTGTTGGTTACTATAAATGGACCATACAAATTAAGGTAGCTAAAAAGACCCATAAGAGTGGTTCTATTTTTATTTTTTTATTTAGAAATGTATTTTTGTATTATTTGGTATAGTTATTTGTAGTATTTCTGTAGTCCGAAACGTAGTATTGGTTTCTAAAATATTGATAAGTGCTCATTACAAGTGAAATTGTTATTTAGTGGATGACTTGGAGAAAAGGTTGCTTCCACACCATGAAGTGTATTCCTCTAGATGTGTTGTTTATGTCCCACTAGCACTTTATTCTCTTGACTAGTGTAAATTGCTAAACAATTTAAATGACAGTGCCTTATCAGTTAGTGCAAGTGTACAGGATCATAGTATATGATTCAGCTTTACCACTGTGTGTTCAGTTTTGGTTATGTGAACCTGTGAAAAGTATTAACCAAAACACGAGCATTTGTTGGATATTTTTTTAGTAAATATGAAGATAGATTACACTGTATTAGAATTTTTCGGCTCCTTAAGCTTTTACTGTGACCAACACTGGCCTTTTAAAAGGTACAGGGTCTTATATATTATGTAAGTAGATTTAGGCATGTTCATAAACGATAGAATTGAGAGACGGTTTACTATGAACAGATGGTTTTATTTCAAAAATATAATTATCATAATATGTCTGTCTTCATTTACAAAATTTAATGCAAGAAACTCAATTCATAATTTGACTAAAACAATACTTAAAACATTTTTCAAGGTTCAAAAGTGTCTTGTGTTTTGGTTGGTTCACACTAATTCCAAGAAATATTTAAATTTTATAATCGTGTGACAATTTATTTGTTTAGTCGCTAGGTATTTCAATAAATAAGCTATGTTAATATACTGTAGTTATAGAAGTTGTGTGAGTTTGGTTGAATAATGTGGTATTAAATGAGTAAAGGGGTTTCATTGCACACTTTTGTTACTCTTTGTCTTACTATTCATTTATTGTTGTGACAAAGGCAATGTTTGTTGAAATTCAGCGTCTTATGATGCAAATGTTTCATTATTATTATTATTAAAAGTGTTTCACTCTCGTATATTTTCAAACATATTTGTTTTTCAAAATATTTATTACTAATTTAATGTGTTTGCAAGTGCATACTGTTTTCATAAAAGCAATATGGTTTGGTACAATCTTTGAGAGTTTATTCTTATCACCACATCTTACTACTCATTCGGGTTAAACACATTACAAGTTGAACAATGAAATGCTTAAGTCTTGCTCTGAAATAATCTGATTTGATCCCAGTGGGGGAACATCTTATTTTTCTCACATTTTGAAAACCAATGTATGAGTGATTCAGTATTTACTTAAAGTGAGATTCCAATCCTAATTATTAATAGAAGAAAAACCGAATGTGCTGTCAATGTTTGGCAGTCATCAAAAGTCTCATTAGTTAAATACCAGTTTATTTTCATACTTTTTTTACTCAAAAATAAATTTGTTAGTATGACAATATAATATTCAATTAAGTTGGCAGAGGGTTTTTGTGCTCAGACACAACTACCTCCATTTGAAGCATACAAACTATTGGTCTTCTCTTGGCAATTTTTTGAATATTCAATGCCTTAAGAAGCTATTTAGAGGGAATTCCCTCTTTTCCTTCCTTTAAATCTTTTCATACACCCTTTCCCACCCACATCACCCTATTTACAAGTGTTGCGACCACAACACGCCCCTGGGATTGGTTTCACAGAGTATGTCAAATTAATTACTCACATATGATACTAATAGTTTTCTTCATTTTGATAAACTCATGGTTGAAAATTTCTCTAAAATAAACTCCATTTGCTTTATTTGGGAGTGCTGTTAAAAGTTTATAGCATTTCAAGCACCTTACCCCCAAAATTGCAACTATATTTTTAGAAGTTTAAAACTAGAAGTACAATATAAAGCATTACAAATGCATGTTACATTTTCAGACCAGGCTTATGACTTAATATTTAAAAGGCATACTGAGCTGTTAACATATATTAAAAGTTCCCATCAAATTCTAAATTGGGAAAAAGATACAGAAATAATACCCTTAACACATACTACACCACTCCTCAAGTGAATTTCTAGGTGCAATCCCAAGCATTTTATATCTTTAATTTGTGTTAAGAGCCTGTAAATACTGGACATGTGCCTTCATTATTTGTAAATAATATATGTTGTAAAACCAGTATTATGTAAGAAACAAAAGTACACTTGTAATGTGAATGGCAAAGTATTTTGATCCTTTCAATTTTCAATTTTGTTGCAAAGAAACACATTTTTTACACCCATTACATTGAAAATGCTATTTATGATTCACAGTTTTAATTTCATAAAGTTGAATTACACTGGTACACGTGAGGGTTTTTGCCAGCATAAAATTGATATTTTATATTTAATCATAATATTCAAAATATCTTTGAGATTATTTTAAATTAAAAGTATGAATTTCATATTGTGTGTTTTTCATATTGATTGATCTTTTAAAAAGATCTAATATATTCAATATATGTGTGTTTTCTTTATTAATTATGACTATTTACTGTATGTGTGTACTGCATATAATAAAATTTACTTTAAAATATTTTTTATTTCCTCTTTTAAGACTACACATTTAAAAATAATTTGTCACAAGTAGAAACAGGATTAGAAATGAAGTTGTCCAGGAAAGAGTTGGGGTACAAGTAGTACTCTAGAAAGTAGATGAAGCAGGACTGAAATGATATGATCTTAAAGGAGAGAATAGTAAAAAGACTGCAAGAGAGACCAAGAAAGAGATGGGAAGAGCAGATAAAAGGAAGTGTTCAAGGGAAAGGATAAGAATGGAAGTGATAAAAGGAGGATGATGGAGGCATTTTACAAAACTCACCGGGCCACAAGCTTGAAACATTTGATGAAAATTTGCTTTGTTAATAAAAAATACACATTATATCGAGTTAAATATTTTAACAAAACATTTATAATTAGTAGTAATAGTGAAGTCATAAATATAGATGGTGTAACATTTTAGAAAACAAAAGTATGCAGTAAGAAGAGCACATATTATTAACTAAGGAAATAATTGCCAGTATAAAACAAAGAAAATAATGTTACCTATACACATTAGACCCATTATACACTGATTTTAAATTAGTTTTACAAAATATTCTTAGAGCCAGTTTCATAGTCAAATTTAGTACGCCTCAAGTGCGGCGCTACACTAAGTACATGACGACACCTACCTAAACCAGAATGGAATGGGCCGTTCTCGCATAGGAACTGGCCCATTCCATTCTGGTTTAGGTAGGTGTCTTCAGGTATTTAGTTTAGCACCGCACTAGAGGAGTACTAAATTTGACTATGAAACTGGCCCTTAATCTAGAGTAATGTGTGAAGTTAAGATAACTTCAAACATTACACTAGATTAAGACTATTTTGAAACCAATTTAAAATCAGTCAACATGGAATTCTCTTATAAAACATATCTTTACTACGAGATTCAAATATAGCCTGATCAGCAAAATAGGGATGGTTTTTTGTTAACATAATTTTTTTTTTAAGACAGCTATTAGTAGGCCATTGTGATTCCCCTATTTATTGCAGTAATCTCTTATCACTGCTGCAGAATAGAGCATGTGCATGAGAGCCTTGTATCTAGGGATAGGTGATTATAATCAATTCAGAGACTTGCTATGTATCGAATGCATTGATTCTCTTTTCCATGATTATTAAATAGTTGAATCAAATAGGAACATATTTGGTCCAAAAAGGGATGAGACTACTGGGCAGTGGAGGAGGTATAATGAATGAATGAATGAATTTCATACCCTATACTCAAAAGACATTGTTAGGAAAATAAAATCTCGTAGATTACAGTGGGCAAGACATTCAGTATGAACGGGAGGATATAGAACCATGTTTAGCGTACTGGCTGACAAATCTAATGGGTAGAGACTATTGTGAAGACCTAGACGCAGTTGGGATGATAACATTGGAATAGACCTGAGGGCAATAGGGTGTAATTAGGTGAACTGGATAGAACTAGCATACTTTTGTTAGTGCGGCAATGAACTCTCACGTTTCTAATGCAATAGAGTATTCTTTTAGATATATATTGGATAGTATGTATAGTATATATATATATACTAAACATACTATCCAACACCTTAGTCCAGTCGGTAACATGTCTGTCTACTGAGCTAAGGATCCTGGGTTTGATTCCTAGAATGGCCGAAAAAATTTACCATAGGTGAAATGTGGGTTTACCCTTTCACAGTGAGGAATTAACGGCTGGGGACTGGATGTTGTACCTTTCCTAGTCTCAAGTTAAATTATAAGGCATATAAAGCTACGAAAGGCCTAGCAAGCAGGTAGTGGAAAATATATGGCTTGAAGATAAAAACTGACCTGGGCCACAGGCTGGAAACAGTAATGGATGTAAAAAAAACTTGACATACTATATAAATGATCTATATTATAAGATTAAATTAAATGTAACTTAATTTTTTTTTAATAATGTAGAATACTTTATTTACCAAACCTAAACAAATCAAACCAGCATTTTGATATCAATCTTTTTGCACCAAAAGCACAAATAATAACGATTGTTTATCACTTTTTTAGAGAAGAGAGATTAAAATTAAACCAGGAAGTGTAAGTTTGGCTAACAGTGTATTTTGAAGATTTGTTGTGCTTTCTGAAAAATGTCTTAGCCAGAAGTTATTTATTTTCTCAGCTGGAGCTAAAATGGTTTCATGTTAAATTAATTTCTTGTGTGCATTGTGTCTTGCTTCCCATTTGGGCGGTTCTTATATTTACAATATTGGGCTAGGAATGACTACGGTATGATTTGGATAAAATGTACCCAAATTAGCATGGAGGGTGGAAAACCATTTAAGAAAAACTAGCTTTAGCACACCCAACCGAAACTCGAATCCTGGTTTTTCCCCGTGGTTTCTCATGTTCCCTTCACACAATTTTGGTTATATTTAATCCAAATTCTACCTTCATTCACAACCAAATATTGTAAATGTGTGATTAACTAGAACGAGTATGTGCACAAAAAATAATTATTATTTTAATTATAGTCACATTTGGCTGGATTTATTTGTAAACCTTTTCCTTAATGACTATGTAACATACAACTTGACAGAACTTTTTTTTTTGTGATTGAGGTGTAAGTTAGTATTAGCTTGATAGTAATTATTGCATGCTTTATTTATAAGTTAGTATTAGCTTGATAGTAATTATTGCATGCTTTATTTATAAGTTAGTATTAGCTTGATAATAATTATTGCATGCTTTATTTATAGCACAAAGTACATAATGGAAAAACAATTATTTTACAAACACCTCAATTTTTGTTTATGTTAATCATCAAAGACTCAATATTTGTTGACAGAAGTTAACAAGAAATAACATTATAAAATGTGAAAGGCTTTAGAATCAACTTAAAGGGTGATGTATTATGATGAAAAATTAAAAATAATATACACACACACACACTCCCACAGAGGATAATGAGGGAGATGTTTGACGGAGTGTGAGTACTGATTAATTGCCTTTAGGCCCGTGAATATTTGATACTGTCATTCTAATAAGCTAAGGCTCCTATGTTCAATTAGCGATGGGGATATAAAATGCATTTTTGTTAAAATTGTAGCTTTCCTTCCCACGGTGGTGAATTAACGGACATATAACTGGGTGTTGTGTTTATTGTATAGTCAAGTTAGTTTGTAAGTCATATATTGATTTACCTGGACCAACGGACCTACAGGATCAAACTAAAGTGGGCTAAAGATAATCTGACTGGTTAGCCCAACAGTCGATGTGATTAAATATGGTGTTATTTACAGACTTAACGCCTGATTTCATCAATTGACTTTTCCTTGTTAGGGCTGGGAAAGCACTAATAGCAAGTGGTCAGATGTGCTGGCCACCTGACAACATCCAACATGAGATTAAAAATTGTCAGATGACACATCTACACATGACCTGATATTGCATATGATTGCCTGACCAAATAATCTTGTGTGTAGCCAGCTTAAGGTCAGCAATATATTAGGCTGTCAGTGACTGTAAGTCAAGTTTCAAATCTAGGCTGGGGTTTTCCATGTGTCTTTCCTGACCTTGAGTCAAGCTAATGCGGGTTCGTATGTTTTTTAAACTATTTTTTCTATAATTATTTCCTAGATAAACACAACTAAAAAAGTGTGAAGCTTTAATGAGTTGGTTCAAAAAATGTATGTTAAATACCTAAACAAAAACTTTTAAAAAAACCTGTTCTTGACTTATCCCAAAGTATAGTTGAGATATTTTTACTTCATTATTAGCGCCACGTCTTACTACCCGTTCGGGTTATACGCACCTACGCTAATGTGTAATGGTAGGGTGATTGTGAGATGAAATGGAGGACCTACAGTTTAACGTGGAATCCGAAACAAGGTGGAGGCCTGGCATTCCCCACATTCACAAGTTGTGAGATATTTTTACTGATGCAAATATATATTAAATCTTTATTGACTTTTAATATGCATTCATGACAAAGAATGACATGTACCTATTCTTTCATTTTTCTTTCTTTCATTATTTTAGGTATTTAATGTGCACTTTCTGAACATACTTATTATGTCAGCACACGACTTATTTAAACTAAAATAAATCAAGACCAGACACAACATCCAGCTACTGGTCATTTGAAACAATCTTTCTTTTAATAAAAGTTATTGTGCAGCAATCAAAATATTCTCCTCGATATGATTTGAAATAAAATTTGAAAGTCTATCTATAATAAATTAAATCTAGTATTTAAATATGTTTATTTAGGCAGTTCAATAGACTTGATCTTTGCCATATGGCAGCTGATGGAAAGAAGGTATGAATTTAGAAATAACTTGGTAATGGTATTTATGGATGTGGAGAACTAGGGCATATGATAATGTGGACAGAAATAATGTTTGTAAAATGATGGAGGAGGCCAAAGTGGAAAGAGGAGTTATAATGAGAGTGAAAAGCATGTATGAGGATAACAGGAGTTGTGTTTAGACAAAGAGTGGTTCCAAAATACAATTGAGTGACGCAGGGAAGTGCCATCTCATCACTATTTGTAACAGTAATTGGAAATGGCAGGAAAACTCGGGGAGGAAAGAATATGAAAACCATGATGTTTGCTGATGACTTGATGGTATGACGATAGAAGGAAGAGGAAACACAGGAACAGTTGCAGGAATGACATGTGGAAGTGAAAGAGAGTGGAATTAAATTGTACATGATGATGTGTAAAGTGATGGTAGTGACAAAGAATAGGATAAGGCCTAGCTAAGCTTTAAGCTGAGACTTCTACAAGGAGTTTGGTTTCATTCCATGTGTGAAAACAACTTATAATTATGTGCTATTAAACAATCCACATTTTTTGAACATTGATTTATGTCAAAGGAAGAGTAGGTACAAATTTGGTACACTAACCTCACATGATAGACTTCTCTAAATTATATCAATTTACCAACTGCTACAGTTCCAAATGTTGTATTTTCTTGGCATGTATAAAAATAAGTCACATTGTGTATTGGTTATTCATAAGGTCTGTCTGTGGGTCGCACAAAATCATTGATAGGGCCACATGTGACCTCCGGGACACGTATTTAAGATAAGATATAAATTATGTAGATCTCCCAAAAAAAATTCTTCAATAAAAAAATAAGTACAGGTAATATTTCCACAAATAAAAAAGGTAGGTAGACCTATTACAGGCTCACTTCAGGACTAAGCCTGAGTCTTTAAAACATCTTTCAACAGTTAATACTGTAATTTTAGCACTAAATGCATGGTATTTGAAACCGGAATAGTCAAGAGGTCCTTACTAGCCATTTCAAGGAAGCAGAACGAAGACCCCGATGTTATTTAAAAAATGTTCCATATTTTACATTAGTTTCTAAAACCATTCATTTTTATTTTAAGCAAAGAGTAACATAAACAAACGAAATGTTGCTAGGCAACCTGTAAAACAAACTATTAATCACAATAAATAAAACTAGAACTAAAAATAATTAAAGAGAAAATTACTGATACTATCAAAGCAGTTTATTGAATACAAATACAAAGATCAAATATGTTATTCAAATCGCCGCAAAATGAACAGTGGTTTCTAAAATAAAAAAAATTGCATAATTATTAGTTCACCAGCCAACTGCGACAGTATAGGTGGCGTTGAGGGCGATATATTGAAACTCAATACCATGGAGCGTTAATTCCAAAGATGGCCGCTAGAAAAATCAAGAATTTCTCCACCCAAAAATAAATCGAGGATACGTATCAAAGATAGTAGAATCCGTTAAGTCACAAATGAATGCATATTATACGCGTTTAAAGACGATACGTAAGTGAAATTACATAAGAATATTTGATGTTCAAAAATAAAACAAAGGGTTACCAGAAATATTGTCACAATCATGATGATAGAGGAAGCTGGCAACCAAACCAACACAAGCACCAATTAATCACAAGCTTCACGTACGCTCTAAAGAAAGGCAGAACAGTCACGTACAGATTTTCCCCAAATTATATTGAGCACATAAGAATAGGGTTCAAGATTCAATAGTCCCGTGTTCTGTAAACCAATACTATTTCTAAGCGACTGAAGTTAAACAGTCCTTCAACACAAACACCTCCAAGTGAATGTGATTTTCCCCTAATTATATTGAGCACATAATAATAGGGTTCAAGATTCAATAGTTCCGTGCTCTGTAAACCAATACAATTTCTAAGCGACTGAAGTTAAGAGCAAGCCACCCTATTGGTTCCTTAAACAGTCCTTCAACACAAACACCTCCAAGTGGATGTGAAAAAGATTGTTTAATTCATTCATCCCTTCGTCACGTTGGTGAACAGTGCCAGATCGTGGATGAGTTCATCCTAGGAGGTTATGATGCCGTCATGCCCCAACTTGTCAAAAATACCGAATGTAGCTTGTAGATTAATTTGATACCGCGAAATATATGACCCAGACAATCTAATCAAAAGATGACATGAACATAAGTTTTTAGCCCCAATTAATCACGGCTTGTTCAGAAACTAGAATAGTCACTTCTTAGTTATGTCTAATATCTCTTTTCCCAACAATAATAGGTGGCTGCATTCCTTGGTTCCTAAAATGAGTCTTGACAATCGTTTTGCTTTCCACTGAGATTCGTACGCCTGAAATTACCTTTATTTTCATTGCGTTAGCCTTCTCGTAAGATTAAAGTAAGCATTACTATCTTTAAGGCTACTTGCTTCTTAGTTAGCAGCTTTAAGTAATTTAAAATATGGTTACTGCTGCTCTTATTCGCGTTCCTTTGATACCCATATCACTGATCCCTCAACACTTTTTAACATCAGCTTGACAATCTACTACATGACCTTCCTCTTTAGCATCTGAGTTTGCTCTATGGGGATAGGGCCCTCCACCATCCTACCTATAGGCTAGTCATTAGCCGGCGTCACTCTAGTGGATTTTATGTGTATCTTAACACTTTTATGCGTAGTCCCGTGGATATCCCCCCTCCCCTTTAAATTCTTGAGACTAAACTGCACAGCCTGCTAAAGACTCTGGAAAATATTCGTTAGTGGAGTGCATGGCATCATCATGGACCTGTATGGGTTTCTCCAACTCCAATTTAAACGGTCAACATTCCTCTGGATGGTTTTCTGCAACTCCAATTATAAGCTCTTAAAATTCTCTTGGATATACCACTTTAGTTCTGCCTTTAAATTATAATGGTTTGCCTGCATTGTCTGGCTCAATAATGCCACCATCTGGGCCATGTCCCATTCTAAAGGTGGGCAGGTTGAGCCTGCTTGGGAATCAGCCGATGCTTCACTACTGGCCACGGGTACTTCAGATTAAAGCCAAACTCCTGTACAATGGAGACACTGAAATGATTACCTCTATGAACCCGTAAAGTCTCAAGTACTGCTTCCTATCTTTTGTCCCGTAAATAGAAACACATTTACAATTAACTCAAAAATAATTTATTTGAAACACTGTCACTAACATACACCCCACTGCTCAGGCAATGGGGTCATGGAGTATCTTTCACTCACTCTTATGGCTGCCTTACGGGGACCCCACTTAGACTTTACCAAATTAAGTTGGGTATTATTCTAAATCTTAAACTGTACCATGACTCTGTAGTGGGTTAGAGTAAAGAGCACGTGGCATCCCCCTATATAGAGCGGGAGTCACTGTCAGTAACAGGATTGATTTTCCAGCGCATCCTCTTATGATGGTCCCAAAGCTCTCTGTGATATTTTCCATTTGTACGCGAGGGCTTCCGTTACTTGTCACACGATTTGTTTCTTGAAACTCACTTCTACACAGCCGTATATTTTCAAGATTGACGTCGGCACGCACTTATAAGATTATTTTTACAACGTGTTCATCTTCGTTCAGAGGGTGACGTCATTAATCTCACACCATAGACCTTCCACTATCAAAAATGCTGCCATCTATTAAAAAAAACACGTGATTATTTGAATATTTTCAAAATAAAAATTTAAGGTAAAAGCAATTGGTAAAAGCAAAACAAGAATATAGTGTTTTTTAAATCCAATCAACTGCTCAATATAAAAAGAAAACAAACCCTTTGTTTTCAAGCCTGGTGGAATTTATATTTTCAGTTACTCTCCCCACCCGCAAACTATACATTTTTACTTTCAAACTTAATGTGTGGCCCTGCCCTGCACAGGGCATCATCAGCCAGATCTTGACTTTTGAGGTAGCTAACAACAAAACATAAGGCAAGCGCCAAGCAGCCACAAGCTTCATTCTCGCTCCAACAAAGGGCAGAACATCACCTACACGTTTAACTAAAGAGACGAACAAGAACAGGAACCGGAAACGATAACCGAAACTAACATTTATTTTTAAGGAACCAGACTTGGAACTGGAACCCTAAAAACACTATTCCTAAGAGCCGGAATTGGAACCGTTAAATAACTTTAGGTTCATAAATATTATAAAAGGTTCTTAGTTTTACAGAATTGTATACAATTTTGACATGTTGCACACAATTTTTTTCCCCTCCTAAGCTTAGTTTAATTTTGAAATGTTGTGTTCTCCTTTTCTCAGTAAGTTCTGAGAGGGCTTGATATATTTTAGTTTATTAGTTTGTTTGAAACCTCTTTTCTAAGGTGATAAGAAAAGAGTTAATGAGCCCTTAGCAATACACACTAATGTTAGATTCAATAGGAATGTCATGACTGACACATTGTATGCTGTTTTCTCACTTTAATGTTCAAGCTAGAGGTTTAAAAAGCTGTATTTATCTTTGATAGACGGCATATGATACCCCATTCCTTAGAAGTTGAAATACATAAATTAAGAAATTATATATTTTGGACAAGCAGTCTAAGCCTAAGTATTTCCTGTAAGGGAAAACTGATAATCTTGTGGTTGGTTGAACAGCTTATAATAGCAGGAAGAGGGAGATGCAGGGTGGCGAAATGCAAACATTAAATTCTTTCACTCAAGTTTAAATTACGAAGTAGCTCAGTGAAAGTGTTTCTTCTGTACAATGTGGAGGTGATTATTTTTGTTTGTTAGTAGGTGGTTTAAATAAGATTATTGATAGGGTACGTTAAAGAAAACTCAGTTTGGAAGTTTTTTGACTATGAGAGTGACGGTGATAGATCAAGATACAAATTAGAAGGATGCAATATTGTTATTAAGGTACGTTATAGTATTTTTTAAATCTAGCAATACTTTTTATCCAGAGCTTTATTTCAAAAGTGGTTATCCGTGGATACACTTCCTATATATATTCATTAAAAAACCATTAGCGAATCTGGTACATTGACGTATCCCAAATTGATAGAAATACGCTATGCTAAAAGGTATAAAAGAGTTTAAAGAACTGAGACCAGAACCGGAACACTGTCAGGAACCGTAAAGAACCGAAAGCTTTTAAATGTTTGTTTAGAGGACAGGTACCGAAACTAGAACTAATAAAAATTTTTGTTCGTCTCCATGATTTTAACCTTTAAAATATTTTAATTTGAAAGATACTTATAAAATCCACTTAGATCAACAATAAATTATTCAAAATCAACACCATTTCAAATTTAGTTTTTAATTAAATAAATGGGAAATATTCACATGTTGTCTGTAAGCAGCAGATTATAGGGCCATTTACGTCACTTCAAGCGAGTTGTTTCTATAAAAGAAGGGATGGATTGTGAAATCACAACCTGCTCCTCCAACGTCACCTTCACAGCCTATTTCTGACAGGCGAAAGGAGCTGTTCCTTTTTGTCACTGGTCAGTTTGAAGCTTTAAACCTATTACTGTATGCCCATTTATTTTCTCCGAGCTTCTACTGTTTTATCTTGGTCAAAACCATTGATCTCTATAATATAACTAGATGGACATCTGTGGCTGAAAATTACGATCTGTCGTCTACATACCATTGTCTAAGAGAGAAGGAAACCTTCGGATATCTCGTTCCCTCTTACACCTATACAAGTCAATGTGGCATTTTGACATCGTTCATTAATTTGATTGATTATATGAAATAAATCAACGTGTGATTAGTCAAATGAAATAAATATGTTAGTAAAAGCTTTGAAGATGATATCAGAAAGTTCAAAACCTATTAGTTTTTTCTTTAAATGTGTTGATGTAGCCTAATATATACGACGATTTTTGAAGGAAACTCGCTTGTAAGGCTTTATCTCGTACCAGAATCCTACCCAATAATTGTGTTTAGGTAGGATAAAAGACCTTCTAGAAGGAAATTTCTACTTCCGTTCTAAATGGCCGTTTATCCTAAAAAATATTATATATGTGATAGTATTCTGGTACGAAATAAAGCCTTACAGATTGGGTTTATTACTAGAAACAGGGTTTAATAGATACCGTACTTCCTATAAGCCTACAAGCTAAATTATCAATTGAACGTAAGACTTCTACACAAAGTTTGTTATTCAAACAAATGTAATCAATTAAGATATTTTATTCATTATATTTATCGAACTTTCAATGTAATATGGTTTATGAAACCAATATATAAGCTAATAACCAATTTTAAATATAAGTGTAGTCTTGGCAGACTGTAAACAAGATTGATAATAACTACATAATTATTTAAATATGTTAACGATTTTATTCGTATTTGTACAGTATTACCTGTAAAACTGAATTGTATATCCTTTAATGCAAATGTTTCTTCAACAAAGTGTGGTATAATACTTCATTATTTTCAAACAATATCACTTTTATTCACCAGAGACATGTTTTCGCATAAGAACATTGAAATAAACCGTTTAATCTGTCCCCTCACAGTGTAGCATACGATAAACTTGAACGTCACGCTTTTGTACTTGGCAATGTGTATGTGTATGTCCATCCAGTTATATTATAGAGATCAATGGTCAAGACTGCATCGTTACAATAGTGTATGGTAGATGGCACCACAAAACAGCTACGTATTAGAAGTGCTTATCAACACTTGCCATTGCTCCTCGTCTATCTACTTTCTGTCACAGGCAGCGCTGGAAAAGGTCAAGAAGAACTATGCTCCTCGTTTCTGTAACAGGCAACGCTGTAACAGGTCCAGCGTAACCTTGTTCCTCGTCTCTCTGTCACAGGCAGCGCTGGAACAGGTCAAGAAGAACTATGCTCCTCGTATCTGTAACAGGCAACGCTGTAACAGGTCCAGCGTAACCTTGTTCCTCGTCTCTCTGTCACAGGCAGCGCTGGAACAAGTCTAGCGTAACCTTGTTCCTCATCTCTTTGTCACAGACAGCGCTGGAACAGGTCCAGAAGAACCTTGCTCATCGTCTCTGTTACAGGCTGCGCTGTAACAGGTCTGGAGCAACCATGTTCCTTTATGATCCGGAGATATTTTGTAGTAGTCGAAGAGTGGAAAGGAAGTGGTTACTTCATGTTCATGTCACAGCGCTGAGATCAGGTCCGGCGCAACCTTACTTATCTATTATAGGCCTAATCTAGATATGGTTTGTAGAGTTACAAATGAGTTTTGAAGAGGAAAGCTTTCGTAGTACAAAAATCTATTTCCACAATACTAGCACAGTATGTAATGTATTCTCAAAATAAATGGTTACGTTGATGATGAACATTGAAGGGGCCCACTTGGTGATCAAAAGATTCAAGTAAAGGTTCAGCAATCTACGGCCCACTAACTGTTTTTTATAGCCCACAAAATAACTAATAACATGAAAATTATAAAGTTGAACTTTTTTGTTTGTTTAATCAAATCGGCCCAACAATTTTTTTTGCTAAACACATATGGCCTGCGATATCAAAAAGGTTGCAGACCACTAGTCTCTGGGGTTACTCTTGCAATAGACTGAACTGCCGATGACAGGGAGATTGGGGTTCGATCCCGGTTGATTGCAATGAGAGTGATTTTTCGTAAATGTTTTCCACTCTCATATCACACAAATATGGGTGTACATCCTCTAAAATCAATCATCCCCATCATATTCGCGTAATTAGTGCATATGCCTATAAACCGAACGGGGAATAGACGTGATGCTTAAAAAAAAAATAGGCTGGGAGTAATTTTGTATATAGTTACTGTGAAAAAAAGGAGCAGGTAAAAGGAACAGGTCCAGTGGTGGAACTGTAGCGGATTGCTCCTGTTCCACGAAAGAAGCAGTCCCCTATATAAAAGACGGCCGTGTCTTTATTCTCATCACAAACGTTTTGTTGGCGCATCTCCGTGTAGATATGCTATACTAGCGCTGATCCAGCATTAATAGATATTTTTGTATTGTTGATTTCATAATAATAATAAGTTGAAGAATCACACTTTTTTATATAGATTTTATCACACTGTGTTTCTGTCATTCTGTGTAATTTTTAACATAGCAATTTTTAGTGTTGTTTTTAACCTATTGTGTGTTGATTAATTAATTCTCGCGAGCTCTGATTACAATGAACTTAGACTGAGGCTTTTGTTTAAAGGATTAGTAAATTTTATCTTACACATTTCATTCGTAAACTACAATTCAGGTATATTTTATTGACACTAAACAATTCTATATAATACAAAATATTTACATTATATAGCCTTAAAAGTTCTCTTTTCATAATATTTTATTGCCATAAACCTATTATAAATGAATGTCACACTTTCAAAGTTAATTTGTAATACTTAAGTAGCATATTCAACATCTAAGGTCAATTTGAATTTAATTTATGGCATTGTTTGAAGCACTACATAATTAACAGAAAGTTAGCTTAAATAGCAGGTCTACAAATGATGATAATTTCTATGCCCATATTTACTCTATAGATTTATATCAAGTTCAATTATATCCCTATGCTCTAATTATTTACGTAACATCTTTGTTTACCCACAAGTAGACCGACTATGACTAAAGTAACACTATATTTTTGATATATCTCTTAGTTTAATCACATATAGTGAATAGCCCTAATGTCCCAACACAGACTCCATATCCATGATCCATAATAAATTGATGCCATATTATCAGATTACTCTGGCCGCAGAGTCCTTATCCATAAGTCAGTACTCTGTAGGAGTTGATCAACTTTAACTTTCTAAGTACTAGTTTATACGGACTACCAATCATGTATGATTAAATATGTACATGTGCATTGGGATCCATTCTAAACACTAACATAAATTGTTTATAATATATTTTATTTTGCTATTTGTTATATTCTTGTTAAAGTTCAAAATCTATTTATTCATAAAGGAAGCACGAAAATATTATTAAAAGTGCTTGCTTTGTTTAGGCCTACATTCAGAATACTACTACCTACATTTGTTTTGGATTTTCAGACTAATTCATTTAAAGTTTGGTAGTTAAAGTCGTGTTATAAATATATGTATTGTGATTGTACTATATTTTAAGAATATCCTGAAAATTTTCTCCACAAAATTACCTTTTTGGTTCCTTTTATTGTTCACCTGACTAGTTGGCACTCGCTCCTTGCTGTGGACAATTTTCTTTTGACGTTCTCTATTGGACAAAGTCCTTGACTCTCTCTTTGGTTGGAACGGTTATGTGAATACTGATATGGACTGTGTAGTCATGGATAGAATTTCTTGAGGATCGGGACCACAGAGTATTGACTAGAGACCCATGGATATGGAGTCAAAGCCTTAAATTAGCCCTTTTCCTAATCACCTCGGCAACCACTCCTTATACTGGGATCATAATCACCTTAACGTTCACTTAATGTTCACCTAGCATAAGGGTTCTCCTTGTGTTTTAAAATTTAAGTCATCTTGATTCTGTTAACTTATTGTACACTTAATGCTCACTGAACTTAAGAGTTGGCCAAGGGAGGACTTTGGGTTACATGAATGTCGAGTGAAGGCTACCACACATTCTTGCTAGCCACTCATATTGCATACATTGTTAACAGGCTTATTTAGTTAGTAGGCCTACTCAATTTGTTTATTTATGGTATGCAGATAACTTTTTGGGTGTAGTTTGTCCATATTTTGAAAAACTATAAAATGTCGTAGCCTCTTGTTACACTTTATTTTGTATATCTAGTAAGCTTTTATTTCAAGTAGGTAAGCCTACTTGAAGCTTAATCAGCTCTACATGTTTTAGTTTCACTGTAGTAGACAACTTCTTTACAAACAGCCCAAATTCATTGTAATTGTGTTTTACTTAAGCTATGTTATGTTATTTGAATCCTGATCCCACATTAGTTTATTTACTTAAAGTTAACATTAAGCTGATAATGATCCCAGCATTACTGGTTGAACTACAACATTTTTGTACCATTGGTCTCCAAATTATTATTACCGGTACCACCTACCTTATCCCCAATAATATAAATGCTTTCCACAATTTGATACATCAATTGTAAATCTCCATTTAATAAGGAAAAAATTAAGATGTTGGTACAATTACTGCCACTTAGCCCCCACTTAAATGTTAAATTGTTTTGTTTTTTTCAAATTTCTTGTTCACCAAACATACACAAACTTCCATTCTGGGCCTCAGTTTGTTTATGACTCCTAAGCGTATAACCCGAACGGGTAGTAAGACGCGGTGCTAATTATTATTATTATTATTATGACTCCTCTTTCATGTCTGTTCTTATCTCTTATGAATATAGTTAGCCTTTTGGGGATGTAGGAGATACAAGAAAAGGCTGGTGTTTTTGCAGTTATTATTGCAAAACTTTTTTTTTTGTTAAAAGAAATCAAATATTGCTTTGGTACAGACCTAGGCTAGTTTAATTTTCTTCATATGCTGACCTCAACAGTTTTTGAATATCTGTCAAAGGTGTCTTGGGATCTAATGAAAACATTTCTTTACATTTAAAAAGTTTGTCATCTAATGCCGCTATGCGCATGACAGTTATTCAACAACATTAGGCCTATTGTTGATATCACCATGTTAAGAAAATTAAACTCTATGTTTCTACTGAAGAAATATTTCTTTTCATTTGACACATACATTTTTTAACCTAAAAACGGCAAACTAAACACTGGTCTTTTCTCGCACTTCCTACATCTCCACCTTAATACTTTTCTCGCTATATATATATTTATATTAGCACATAGCCAACATTTTTAACAGAAGGCTTAGATTGATAAGTGGGATGGTATTCTTATAACAGTTTAGAATAAATGTGTTAATTATTATTATTATTATCATTATTATTATTATTATTATTATTATTATTAGCACCGCGTCCTACTACTCGTTCGGGTTATACGCACTTACGCTAATGTGTAATGGTAGGGTGATTGTGAGATGAAATGGAGGACCTACAGTTTAACGTGGAATCCGAACCACGGTGGAGGCCTGGCTTTCCCCACATTCACAAGATGTCTTGTCAGAGGTGAAGGAAGGGTTTGGTAATCAGATAAATCTGTGCCGGGACCTGGGATCGAACCCCGGCCACCAGCACAGAAGTTTGACACCTTACCCCTAGACCGCCAGGTCACCTAAATGTGTTAATGAAGTTCATTAAGGAAAATATATTAATATATAATGTNTCACAAGATGTCTTGTCAGAGGTGAAGGAAGGGTTTGGTAATCAGATAAATCTGTGCCGGGACCTGGGATCGAACCCCGGCCACCAGCACAGAAGTTTGACACCTTACCCCTAGACCGCCAGGTCACCTAAATGTGTTAATGAAGTTCATTAAGGAAAATATATTAATATATAATGTGATGAAAATAAATGTAGGCCTGTGGCTGTGTTCTAAAATAGAATATAAATTTTGGCATACAGTACTTTGAAAGAAACTCACTTGGCAATGCGTTTATAACTAATTATTTGAAAATAGAGGCTTAATATGATACTGATTTATTTTCTTAACTTTATAGTACAGTAGACCAATAACTTAGTGTACTGTAGTTATATTATTATTATTAACACCGCGTCTTACTACACGTTCGGGTTATACGGACTTAATGTGTAATGGTAGGGTAATTGTGAGATGAACTGGAGGACCTACAGTTTAACGTGGAATCCGAACCACGGTGGAGGCCTGGCATTCCCCACATACTGCTGTAGTTATAACTTATAGATACAGTACAACCTTAAACAAAAATAAACTTAACTGCTTTATATTAGATCTAAATAATCAGTCAATTTTGGTTGATATTAAATATTTTTCAATTATTTTCTCCACATAACATTTTGTTATTTATTAAGGGTGAGTCTTTGTGAAATCATATATAAAATCAAATATTATGCAGCAGCCACTTTTGACAGACATTAGCAATTGTGATAAAATATGAATATGTCAAGGTTGATAATAAACAACCATTTTTTATATGTTCTGGACCAACCATCAGTGTTTGGTCTCTCCTGACACTTTAGCTAAACAATTAGGTCTTTATGATAATCACTTTTTAGTCACAGTAAATCATTTAAATTTTAATAAAATGACCAATATAGTTTATTTTATTTCTGTTTTATAATAAAATAAATAATTAGGCTCCACATACCCTTTGTGAAGAGGACACTTTTTAATACATAGCTCATATCTATTAAATATATTTAAATATTCACTTTCCAGGAAGTAAAATGAGTGGTGATTCATTAGAAACATTAGGCCAGCAAGCCTATCAAAAACAAATATGGGGAGACTATGAAGAAGCCATAAATTTATATACTACAGCTATAAATAAATTTCAAAATGATCGCAGAATTTTAAACAATAGATGTTGTTGTTACATAGAATGTGGGGATTATAAAAGGTGAGTACTTAGGACCAAATATTGTATGTACTCTTAATACTATGCTTAAGCATAGTTCTTCAGGGATAATCGCTAGTCTTACTCAGTAAATTTTTGCCTGTGTGCACCAATACAATTATTTGAAAAGATTAAAGTTCTTCTATGACCCACATAAAAAATAATATTTTGTAAAAGAGCAGACTGATATATAGAAGTCTAAAATTTTGATTAGATTAAACTTCATCTTGATGTTAAACCTAAGAGAAGTATGTCCTCAGCAGTTGGCTATTGGTCATTATAAATGTACAAAAAATAACATTTATAACTTTTGGAGTTGCTTATTCTTATCAGAATTTAATCCCACATTAAATTTATTACATATTGACATCCTGGTTGTTTAGTTGTTAAGCCTATATACAATTTTTTAATGAATCAAAACTTTTGCTTTCCTTAGTCTTCGAGCAATTTTATGTCATAAATACTCTTTGACTTTTTATTTTCCACCCATGATTTAATTTTTTTTTTACTTTGAAATTTTTTGTTGATTGGTTCAAAAAAAAAGATTGCTTGTCAAGTTTGAAATTTAAGTAAACTTTTGAATCGATTGATATAAGCTTAGGTAGGCCTATACTTTTTTTTTGTCAATTAGATCTAAAAATATATCCCACTTTTCATCAAGATTGAAATTCTACATGAAAATATTTTGGCAACAATTCAAAGAGTTTTGTAAAAATCATAGTTCTATGCAAAAAAATAAATAAAAGCAATGCTCGGTCTGTGTGCTAATGGTTTCGCTTCTTGCATTCTGTAGATAATAAACTTATTAAAAACATTTTGTATGCTTGGGAAAAGGGAACAGAAGTTTTGACCTGTATTAAGGGCTTAGTTGTGAGACTATTCAACATGTGTAGGGCCTTATCAAGAAGGGGGCTTTAGGGGTTAAAATCCCTCCTGAAAGTATTATTAACGCCTAAGCTAGCAGCTTACTGGAGTTACAATTAATACCACCTATTTCCTCAATAATGTTTTAAAACATGTAAACATGTTTTAAATGGTCTCAAAAGGGATTTATTATTGTATTATTGTTAACAAATTCCTGGGAATTTCTTGTTGGTTGACTTAGCATTATTCACTGGGGATAAAGACCCCCTCTCACCACCTCCTAACCCCCCTCTCACCACCTCCAAACCCCTTCCCATAATTTTGCCTTTCAGGGGTGTGCTCCTGAAAATATTGATTGACATAGGCCAACCAACTTCAATAACTATATTATTAAATGTCCAGACTGAAAAATATGAATTCAGGGTTTACAATTATTATGCCTCTAACCGCCCCCCCTAGTATGGTGGTCAGTGCATGTTGCAACAAACTTAGGGGTCCTGGTTTTGATCCCTATCTGGTACCAT